>JAHUYU010002581.1:0-19798 GCA_030439765.1 Tripidium arundinaceum | reverse complement strand
AACACCTTTACTATGTTGCAGAGTCTTATCATGATGAACCTGAAAAGCAAACTGGTGAGGCATTTGAGTACTGGTCTATGATGTCTGTAACTTTATATGTTATTCCCCTTTTCTTGCTATTTTGTCACTAACACTTACAATAAAATTTTCATACAAATTGCAAAAGAAAAACAAATTCTAATTTTCAGTTTATCTGAAGGAAAATGCACAAAGAAGGACCTTAAATAATAACAGACAAATGAATGAGGTCACAGGATGACAGGAAAATACAATTCATCAAAAGAACCTTCATTTAATGCAAGCTTCAAAAGAACCTTTTGTATAGAGCAAGTTGAACTGGAATGATGGCAGTAGTTTTGCAGGGAGCAGTCTGTAAAAGACCATCATCCTAAGGTCATGGCACAAGACTTACAGAATCAGTAGAAATGTTAAACCCCAATTTTATGATGACCATAACTTAAAGGTATTTGTCCTTGATTATCTTCACTATCTCTTCGACTCTCTTAATGACTTTAGGATTCATCATGTCTCTTGCTTGCCCAAGGAGAGTGCCTTCTCTGCTGTTATAATATGCATCAACTATAGCTCTTGCCCAAGTGTGCAACGCCTCTGGACTCCTACAATCCGCCAGGCAACAAGCAAGATTAAAACAAAAGAAAGGGTAGACAAAATCATTGCCAGAGCACCAGTAATACTTACGTGTATAATGTGTCAACATTGTCCCCTTGAAGTTCAGGACCAGGAGTAAAAGCATCATTAAGTGCACTTAACCGTTCTTCTGGATCCTCTATCATTATAAGATGCTTCAGTATTCTGATATCCTTCGGCATTTGTCTCTGGAGATTGGCCACCGCAGTCATATATAGGTGAAACATTATATCCTTTGCCTGTGACATGCATTGCAGATCAGGAAACACCCAAAGACAAATTTGGAGCACTAGAGCACAACTACAAGATGCTAAAGAGTATAGAAACTCAAGCACATATGTGCTTGCTGAATGTTATAATCATTTACCTCAGATTTCGTGATGTCAGTGCCCTTTGCAGCTGACCAAGCTTTTGAAAGCATCAACACTAATGCAGAGTCCAGTTCTTTCTTCTCAGCCAAGTCATCAATCTTTCTGCAAGCAGCATCCACCGAAGGTGAATTAAGTATATCTTTTAACTTCAGTTCTGCAGCATTCAAAGCTTCAAGGCTCCCTGTTGTATCATCATGAGCTTGTAGAGCATCTACACAATCATTTCCAAGCTTTGCCAACTCTACAAGGATAAAAAGGTCCATGCTACAAAATATAAATCGGTAGAATCCAATTGGCCAAACAACACAAACAACAAATGAAAATCTTTATCTTCAGATCAGGGATGAGCACTAATGCTGTCTACATGCCTATAAGCAACTAATGAGATTCAAAACTCCACAATAGTTCTTGTTGCACGAAAGTGAAATTTCGCAGAAATTATTTAATAATTGAGAGAAAAGAGTTGGCCTTCATTATGACAGTGCAGGTTAATCAAAATACATTCTAAAAAATGAAACTGTTTAGGGTCTTAAGAGTCGTACAATGGATATAGCTCTATTTATTTATAGTATCGGAGTGCATAAACTCACAAGAACTAACATATAGTTAACTGTCAGTGTTATGTCTATAATATTGCAGATAAGCAAACCAGTACATCTGTCCATTTGATATGTTTCTCTATTATAATTAACTAGGAGGATTCCCCGCGTGTTGCCGCAGGTATGAAGGAGGAATATAAATATGGCCTCACTGTAGTCTATCGAGTCATCTATATATAGTTTGATTATTAGTAGTCAGTTTTCGAAGAGGAAGAGAGGAAGTCACGTGAGAGAATAATGCTAGTAGTATGCGTGCATGGTCATATGTAGGTAGCTGCATCCACTACTGAAACCATTTGTGAGTGGGCACTTAATTGCATGCGGCAGCAAGAGAAGTGGATGATGACGTGGCGTAAGGAGGTGCAAGATAATTAGCTTAGTGGGGTTTGTCTTTATAGGATATATAGATGTGTTATACTTTTTTTGGGGGGTGGGGGGGGGGGGGGGTGGCGCGGTGACAAAATAGCAAGAAAAGGGGAATAACATATAAAGTTACAGACATCATAGACCAGTACTCAAATGCCTCACCAGTTTGCTTTTCAGGTTCATCATGATAAGACTCTGCAACATAGTAAAGGTGGTTGAAGAATTCCACTGTGAAATCTTTACGCCTCTTAGCAACAATAGAACCAAGTTTGTCAGATGGTGTGGATTTTACTACTTCAAGAAGTTCATTATGCCTCTGTACGTCCTCATCAATCTGAAAAAGGAGGGGGCAAACTATATTAATATCTGTTATGAGGAATCCTAAATCAAATAATGAGGTAAACCATGCCGGCAGTGAACCAGTAAATGTGTGACCTCTTTAAGTTTTCTACCAAGTCTGAGAAGATTGTGCTTCATCTCAGGGTTCAGCTCTGTATCTGCTTTTTCCTGGCAGCGTTTAAAGAAATGAGGCCTTATGTTGTCCCATTCCTGCTAAAAGCTAGTAATTTTCTCCAATCCGTTGGTGTAGGTTTATCCACCAGGAATACACCAATTAACTTATCACATATTTTAATCATTTTGTTATTGTCTCTGGAGTTTTGGTTCATCTTAACAGCCCTTTCTGATTGACTATCTTCATGAGATGAAGCATCCATAGCGCTATTCAGATATCCACTGCTTGATGGCGAGCTTTCTACAAAATCATCAGAAACCGCTGCCACATCACCAAAGGCTGAGATAGAACAGCATGACTTGGGAAGACCAAGAAACAGACAACCTAAGATCAAGAAAAAGAAAGTATGCTGTTACACAGAGAATAAAATTTTCAAGAATAGAAGCACAAGATATAAGGAACCTCATGAGCTCAATCTACTAGATACACCGAAATACATATCGCTGCAATGTTAAGAGACTTGTGTATGCCTATTAGCTAAGCATCTGACTAGACTAGTATCAAATGCTGCTCCTACACATATTAAAGAAGGTGATAGAGGTCAAAAGCAAAGAGGAATGCCTGAAGCATATGAAAAGAACAAGCATTAAAAAATGCTACTAAAGAAACTCGTGTATGCCTAGTAGCTAAGCATCTGACTAGACTAGTCTCAAATGCTACTCCTGCACATATTAAAGAAGGTGATAGAGGTCAAAAGCAAAGAGGAATGCCTGAAGCATATGAAAAGAACAAGCATTAAAAAATGCTACTATAGAGAAAGAAAGATAGTCAATACCTATATAGTATATAAAATCTACACCAAATACATCAAACACAGTCAAGAGATCATTGTATCACCTTACCTATTTTCAAGGGAAAAAATTTACACCGAAGACATTAAAGATAGAATAAAACTAAGAAGGCAAGTGAATTTTTTCAATTGACATTCTTTACTACCTAGAATGCTGATGCCTTGATACAAATATTTCTTTTTGTGTTTTGTCACTAACACTTACAATAAAATTTTCATACAAATTGCAAAAGAAAAACAAATTCTAATTTTCAGTTTATCTGAAGGAAAATGCACAAAGAAGGACCTTAAATAATAACAGACAAATGAATGAGGTCACAGGATGACAGGAAAATACAATTCATCAAAAGAACCTTCATTTAATGCAAGCTTCAAAAGAACCTTTTGTATAGAGCAAGTTCTACAAGGAACTAAGAAGAGCTGAACTTAGACTACATATAAAATTCTGAACTACAGACATGCTCGGTAGCACCTTAAGAGTAATTAGTTGTAGTGTGTGCCAGCATTCAACATGACAATAGCAATCACTGATAGGAACAACATTTTCTGTTAGTGCATGGCATACTCTTAGTTCTATTGAATATATGCCATGTTGTGTCCTTTTCTGTCTTGCTTCTTACCACAATCACTTGTAGTTAAAATTTTAAAGAAACTTTTGGAGAGAGCTGATTTCAAAACAAAATCTGATGGATTAACACCATACCAGAATTTGGAGAGCATGGGCACTAGGCAAATGTCAATTTTATATGTGGCTGGTGACTCAAAACAAATGTTGGACAGCTGACAGATTTGAAAAGAGAGGTTTGCCACACCCAGCCCATTGCCCAATCTGTGACCAGAAGCCTGAAATGATCAACCATTTGCTGGTTGGTTGTGTATTTGCCCAAGTATTTTGGTTCTTGTTGGCTTGTTGCTCCGAAGGGTTGGGTTGCAGAGCCTTTCACCACAGCCCACAGTCCCATCCTTTGATGCTTGGTGGTCTGATGCAAGTTCCAAGGTTGATGGGGAAGGTTAGACAGGGACTCAATTCAATGACCATCTTGGGAGCTTGGTCTATTTGGAACCTCCGTAACCAGTGTTTTTTTATGAGTATCACCAAGTTCATCCTCGATCACACGGTCCAGGTTAGAGATGAGTTGAAATTTGGGGTTTAGTGGGGCAAGTGGTATTTCCTACCTCACTGCCCTAGCACCTGATGAAGCCTAGGTCAGATTTTAGGGTTAATATTGGTCAGTTTCCTTTTCCTTTTAGACAGTGGGTGGGGGAGTCCTTGGGTCCCTAGTGTGGGTTGGTCTTGAACATGGCTCATGTTGAGTACTTGAGTGTTGTTTGTAAGGATTATCTACCCATTTTATTCTTCTTCTTAATACAATGATACACAGCTCCCCTTCGTGTTCGAGAGAAAAAAAAAACACCATACCGGCCTCTGGGAAAAAAAGGAGAACAGAACAAGCACGATGTTTGACCCTGTGTGTGGAAATCCACATATCTGTTTCCTCACGTCATGAATCTCATGATTACGTTCAACCACTCTTTTTTTCATTATAAAAGGACATGAAATCAGAAGAAATCAACAACAATTGACAACACATATCTTAATATGAACATTGTCAGAGATATAAACAAAAAACTATGTCAAAAACCACATATATTATCTTCCTCTTTTAGCATTACCTATTGTATATGTATTTTTTATTTGCACAACCAAAATACACTAAAAAGAATATGAATCTAGTTCTTGGGCTGACAATAGCATCAGTTGCGAATACATAATCAACCAACACTAGCTATTGTAATGGTTACAGTTTTGATCAACATCATGATAATTTTGCATGAATACAAAGGCCCGTTCTGGACTTTATTCAGCTCGCACATATAGGGCCCAAGAAGCCAAGTAGGATACAGGAGCCACTAGGTTGGCTAGTATATTAGGAAAGAGAAAGAATAGGAAAAGTCAATTCGAGTTAGAGTTTAAAAACTGAGAGTGTCCCAACTCCAAGTAATAGCCCCATGCGGGTTTGGCCATCTTGACTAAAAAGGCCAGCCAGCAATGTGATAGACAAAATCAAGCACGAAAAGGAAGTAAGGAACCAATCCACTCTTTTCCCAAATTCCACCTGTATGCAGGAGGTGCCCACAGCAGGCAGTTCAACATCTAAACAATCACAATCTTTGCAAACCTGATTTGGGTGGTTTCTCAATCTGCACACTCTGAGAGTTCATCTTCAGACAAATGGCAGACCAGGGTTCCAAAAAGCGGCACTAAGCGCACGATTCAGCGCGCTGAAGCGCTAAGCGGACGGGTAGCGCTTCGCTATGGGGGCATAAGCGCTCCCAAAGCGGCGCGACCGCCTTTGGTGGAGCAGCGGCTGCTGGCTCGCGCTGCCCGCCGGCCGCGCGCGGCGCGCGGCGCAGCCGCAGGGGCCGTGCGCCGTCGACGGTCCAGCGGAGGCGGGAGGGGAGAGGGAGGTGCGTACGCAGGGTCGCCGGCCGGTGTGCTGAGGACGGAGGCGAGGTCGCGAGGCGACTGGCGAGAGGCGGGAGGAGGAGCCGCTGACGCCGCTGCCGAGCCTGGGACTGCCCCGCCGTCGCTGAGAGCCCGAGCTCCTCCGTCGCCTTCATGCCGAGCGCGAGTGGGGGACGGAGCAGAAGATGGAGCGTCGCCTTCATGCCGAGCGCGAGTGGGGGACGGAGCAGAAGATGGAGCGCCGGCGCTGCGAGGAAGATAAGAAACGGCGGCGGCTATCAGGATGCGGCAGGATGCGGCGGTGCGTGGGCCTTTTTTAGATGGGCCACTAAATAAAAGCTCATACCGTCGCTTTTCTCTTTTCTTTTTCATTACTTTTTTCTTTCTTACATATTTTGACAAATTAGCACATAATCTATATTTATGTATCTAAAATAACATATTTACCTGCGATTTCGTGAAGCCACATCAATCTCCATTATCCTCTATTTATCCCCATGTATTTGTAATTAAAATTCCTTGCTCCACTAGAAGACATTTGATTTTAATCTAGACTAATGTCCATTGGGCTTCCTAACCTCCTGTCACGGTTCTGCAATGGATCGGACAGATAGCTTGAGAATTGGAGATCTAGGAGAGAAGCAAGAATGAGATGAAGAGCAGAGATAGATTTCTTTGAGGTTTTAGAGTTTCATTTCTTCGTTAGAAGACACAACGGCCTCATGTATTATATACCATCCCGATTCCTACCATATATAACGCTCGTTAACTCACCGTCAACTCACACCACTACGGCTTAGCTGTCACCATTACCCTACCTTGATCGACGTCGTTTGCTTTATTGCTAAACGTGCAATAGTACTCATCGTCCTTCTTGCCCTCTCCTTCGTGGCCTTGGCTTTGCCCCCTCTCTCGAAAAGCTGCTTGTCCCTAAGCAACAGTGGATGAAAATCGCCGTTGGAGATCATGAGCTTCCTCCCACACCATCAAGGTTGGTGAGTGATCAGACCACTACACCAAAATTTGTGACATTGAAGAAGCCCCTTTCTATACCATACATGAAGCTAGAAAATGGATGGATGGGCTGGACAATCGTGGAAGGATCATCTAGAACCAAAGTGATATCATCATCCTTTAAATTAATGTAAGAAAGAAAAAAGTAATGAAAAAGAAAAGAGAAAAGCGACGGTATGAGCTTTTATTTAGTGGCCCATCTAAAAAAGGCCCACGCACCGCCGCATCCTGCCGCATCCTGATAGCCGCCGCCGTTTCTTATCTTCCTCGCAGCGCCGGCGCTCCATCTTCTGCTCCGTCCCCCACTCGCGCTCGGCATGAAGGCGACGCTCCATCTTCTGCTCCGTCCCCCACTCGCGCTCGGCATGAAGGCGACGGAGGAGCTCGGGCTCTCAGCGACGGCGGGGCAGTCCCAGGCTCGGCAGCGGCGGTGCGTGGGCCTTTTTTAGATGGGCCACTAAATAAAAGCTCATACCGTCGCTTTTCTCTTTTCTTTTTCATTACTTTTTTCTTTCTTACATTAATTTAAAGGATGATGATATCACTTTGGTTCTAGATGATCCTTCCACGATTGTCCAGCCCATCCATCCATTTTCTAGCTTCATGTATGGTATAGAAAGGGGCTTCTTCAATGTCACAAATTTTGGTGTAGTGGTCTGATCACTCACCAACCTTGATGGTGTGGGAGGAAGCTCATGATCTCCAACGGCGATTTTCATCCACTGTTGCTTAGGGACAAGCAGCTTTTCGAGAGAGGGGGCAAAGCCAAGGCCACGAAGGAGAGGGCAAGAAGGACGATGAGTACTATTGCACGTTTAGCAATAAAGCAAACGACGTCGATCAAGGTAGGGTAATGGTGACAGCTAAGCCGTAGTGGTGTGAGTTGACGGTGAGTTAACGAGCGTTATATATGGTAGGAATCGGGATGGTATATAATACATGAGGCCGTTGTGTCTTCTAACGAAGAAATGAAACTCTAAAACCTCAAAGAAATCTATCTCTGCTCTTCATCTCATTCTTGCTTCTCTCCTAGATCTCCAATTCTCAAGCTATCTGTCCGATCCATTGCAGAACCGTGACAGGAGGTTAGGAAGCCCAATGGACATTAGTCTAGATTAAAATCAAATGTCTTCTAGTGGAGCAAGGAATTTTAATTACAAATACATGGGGATAAATAGAGGATAATGGAGATTGATGTGGCTTCACGAAATCGCAGGTAAATATGTTATTTTAGATACATAAATATAGATTATGTGCTAATTTGTCAAAATATGTAAGAAAGAAAAAAGTAATGAAAAAGAAAAGAGAAAAGCGACGGTATGAGCTTTTATTTAGTGGCCCATCTAAAAAAGGCCCACGCACCGCCGCATCCTGCCGCATCCTGATAGCCGCCGCCGTTTCTTATCTTCCTCGCAGCGCCGGCGCTCCATCTTCTGCTCCGTCCCCCACTCGCGCTCGGCATGAAGGCGACGCTCCATCTTCTGCTCCGTCCCCCACTCGCGCTCGGCATGAAGGCGACGGAGGAGCTCGGGCTCTCAGCGACGGCGGGGCAGTCCCAGGCTCGGCAGCGGCGTCAGCGGCTCCTCCTCCCGCCTCTCGCCAGTCGCCTCGCGACCTCGCCTCCGTCCTCAGCACACCGGCCGGCGACCCTGCGTACGCACCTCCCTCTCCCCTCCCGCCTCCGCTGGACCGTCGACGGCGCACGGCCCCTGCGGCTGCGCCGCGCGCCGCGCGCGGCCGGCGGGCAGCGCGAGCCAGCAGCCGCTGCTCCACCAAAGGCGGTCGCGCCGCTTTGGGAGCGCTTATGCCCCCATAGCGAAGCGCTACCCGTCCGCTTAGCGCTTCAGCGCGCTGAATCGTGCGCTTAGTGCCGCTTTTTGGAACCCTGGTCTGCCATTTGTCTGAAGATGAACTCTCAGAGTGTGCAGATTGAGAAACCACCCAAATCAGGTTTGCAAAGATTGTGATTGTTTAGATGTTGAACTGCCTGCTGTGGGCACCTCCTGCATACAGGTGGAATTTGGGAAAAGAGTGGATTGGTTCCTTACTTCCTTTTCGTGCTTGATTTTGTCTATCACATTGCTGGCTGGCCTTTTTAGTCAAGATGGCCAAACCCGCATGGGGCTATTACTTGGAGTTGGGACACTCTCAGTTTTTAAACTCTAACTCGAATTGACTTTTCCTATTCTTTCTCTTTCCTAATATACTAGCCAACCTAGTGGCTCCTGTATCCTACTTGGCTTCTTGGGCCCTATATGTGCGAGCTGAATAAAGTCCAGAACGGGCCTTTGTATTCATGCAAAATTATCATGATGTTGATCAAAACTGTAACCATTACAATAGCTAGTGTTGGTTGATTATGTATTCGCAACTGATGCTATTGTCAGCCCAAGAACTAGATTCATATTCTTTTTAGTGTATTTTGGTTGTGCAAATAAAAAATACATATACAATAGGTAATGCTAAAAGAGGAAGATAATATATGTGGTTTTTGACATAGTTTTTTGTTTATATCTCTGACAATGTTCATATTAAGATATGTGTTGTCAATTGTTGTTGATTTCTTCTGATTTCATGTCCTTTTATAATGAAAAAAAGAGTGGTTGAACGTAATCATGAGATTCATGACGTGAGGAAACAGATATGTGGATTTCCACACACCAGGGTCAAACATCGTGCTTGTTCTGTTCTCCTTTTTTTCCCAGAGGCCGGTATGGTGTTTTTTTTTTCTCTCGAACACGAAGGGGAGCTGTGTATCATTGTATTAAGAAGAAGAATAAAATGGGTAGATAATCCTTACAAACAACACTCAAGTACTCAACATGAGCCATGTTCAAGACCAACCCACACTAGGGACCCAAGGACTCCCCACCCACTGTCTAAAAGGAAAAGGAAACTGACCAATATTAACCCTAAAATCTGACCTAGGCTTCATCAGGTGCTAGGGCAGTGAGGTAGGAAATACCACTTGCCCCACTAAACCCCAAAATTTCAACTCATCTCTAACCTGGACCGTGTGATCGAGGATGAACTTGGTGATACTCATAAAAAAACACTGGTTACGGAGGTTCCAAATAGACCAAGCTCCCAAGATGGTCATTGAATTGAGTCCCTGTCTAACCTTCCCCATCAACCTTGGAACTTGCATCAGACCACCAAGCATCAAAGGATGGGACTGTGGGCTGTGGTGAAAGGCTCTGCAACCCAACCCTTCGGAGCAACAAGCCAACAAGAACCAAAATACTTGGGCAAATACACAACCAACCAGCAAATGGTTGATCATTTCAGGCTTCTGGTCACAGATTGGGCAATGGGCTGGGTGTGGCAAACCTCTCTTTTCAAATCTGTCAGCTGTCCAACATTTGTTTTGAGTCACCAGCCACATATAAAATTGACATTTGCCTAGTGCCCATGCTCTCCAAATTCTGGTATGGTGTTAATCCATCAGATTTTGTTTTGAAATCAGCTCTCTCCAAAAGTTTCTTTAAAATTTTAACTACAAGTGATTGTGGTAAGAAGCAAGACAGAAAAGGACACAACATGGCATATATTCAATAGAACTAAGAGTATGCCATGCACTAACAGAAAATGTTGTTCCTATCAGTGATTGCTATTGTCATGTTGAATGCTGGCACACACTACAACTAATTACTCTTAAGGTGCTACCGAGCATGTCTGTAGTTCAGAATTTTATATGTAGTCTAAGTTCAGCTCTTCTTAGTTCCTTGTAGAACTTGCTCTATACAAAAGGTTCTTTTGAAGCTTGCATTAAATGAAGGTTCTTTTGATGAATTGTATTTTCCTGTCATCCTGTGACCTCATTCATTTGTCTGTTATTATTTAAGGTCCTTCTTTGTGCATTTTCCTTCAGATAAACTGAAAATTAGAATTTGTTTTTCTTTTGCAATTTGTATGAAAATTTTATTGTAAGTGTTAGTGACAAAACACAAAAAGAAATATTTGTATCAAGGCATCAGCATTCTAGGTAGTAAAGAATGTCAATTGAAAAAATTCACTTGCCTTCTTAGTTTTATTCTATCTTTAATGTCTTCGGTGTAAATTTTTTCCCTTGAAAA
Source organism: Tripidium arundinaceum (assembly GCA_030439765.1). Classification (NCBI taxonomy): domain Eukaryota; kingdom Viridiplantae; phylum Streptophyta; class Magnoliopsida; order Poales; family Poaceae; genus Tripidium; species Tripidium arundinaceum. Next base: position 8,953 of record JAHUYU010002581.1, on the reverse strand, counting down.
TAGGTAAGGTGATACAATGATCTCTTGACTGTGTTTGATGTATTTGGTGTAGATTTTATATACTATATAGGTATTGACTATCTTTCTTTCTCTATAGTAGCATTTTTTAATGCTTGTTCTTTTCATATGCTTCAGGCATTCCTCTTTGCTTTTGACCTCTATCACCTTCTTTACTATGTTGCAGAGTCTTATCATGATGAACCTGAAAAGCAAAGAGGAATGCCTGAAGCATATGAAAAGAACAAGCATTAAAAAATGCTACTAAAGAAACTCGTGTATGCCTAGTAGCTAAGCATCTGACTAGACTAGTCTCAAATGCTACTCCTGCACATATTAAAGAAGGTGATAGAGGTCAAAAGCAAAGAGGAATGCCTGAAGCATATGAAAAGAACAAGCATTAAAAAATGCTACTATAGAGAAAGAAAGATAGTCAATACCTATATAGTATATAAAATCTACACCAAATACATCAAACACAGTCAAGAGATCATTGTATCACCTTACCTATTTTCAAGGGAAAAAATTTACACCGAAGACATTAAAGATAGAATAAAACTAAGAAGGCAAGTGAATTTTTTCAATTGACATTCTTTACTACCTAGAATGCTGATGCCTTGATACAAATATTTCTTTTTGTGTTTTGTCACTAACACTTACAATAAAATTTTCATACAAATTGCAAAAGAAAAACAAATTCTAATTTTCAGTTTATCTGAAGGAAAATGCACAAAGAAGGACCTTAAATAATAACAGACAAATGAATGAGGTCACAGGATGACAGGAAAATACAATTCATCAAAAGAACCTTCATTTAATGCAAGCTTCAAAAGAACCTTTTGTATAGAGCAAGTTCTACAAGGAACTAAGAAGAGCTGAACTTAGACTACATATAAAATTCTGAACTACAGACATGCTCGGTAGCACCTTAAGAGTAATTAGTTGTAGTGTGTGCCAGCATTCAACATGACAATAGCAATCACTGATAGGAACAACATTTTCTGTTAGTGCATGGCATACTCTTAGTTCTATTGAATATATGCCATGTTGTGTCCTTTTCTGTCTTGCTTCTTACCACAATCACTTGTAGTTAAAATTTTAAAGAAACTTTTGGAGAGAGCTGATTTCAAAACAAAATCTGATGGATTAACACCATACCAGAATTTGGAGAGCATGGGCACTAGGCAAATGTCAATTTTATATGTGGCTGGTGACTCAAAACAAATGTTGGACAGCTGACAGATTTGAAAAGAGAGGTTTGCCACACCCAGCCCATTGCCCAATCTGTGACCAGAAGCCTGAAATGATCAACCATTTGCTGGTTGGTTGTGTATTTGCCCAAGTATTTTGGTTCTTGTTGGCTTGTTGCTCCGAAGGGTTGGGTTGCAGAGCCTTTCACCACAGCCCACAGTCCCATCCTTTGATGCTTGGTGGTCTGATGCAAGTTCCAAGGTTGATGGGGAAGGTTAGACAGGGACTCAATTCAATGACCATCTTGGGAGCTTGGTCTATTTGGAACCTCCGTAACCAGTGTTTTTTTATGAGTATCACCAAGTTCATCCTCGATCACACGGTCCAGGTTAGAGATGAGTTGAAATTTTGGGTTTAGTGGGGCAAGTGGTATTTCCTACCTCACTGCCCTAGCACCTGATGAAGCCTAGGTCAGATTTTAGGGTTAATATTGGTCAGTTTCCTTTTCCTTTTAGACAGTGGGTGGGGGAGTCCTTGGGTCCCTAGTGTGGGTTGGTCTTGAACATGGCTCATGTTGAGTACTTGAGTGTTGTTTGTAAGGATTATCTACCCATTTTATTCTTCTTCTTAATACAATGATACACAGCTCCCCTTCGTGTTCGAGAGAAAAAAAAAACACCATACCGGCCTCTGGGAAAAAAAGGAGAACAGAACAAGCACGATGTTTGACCCTGGTGTGTGGAAATCCACATATCTGTTTCCTCACGTCATGAATCTCATGATTACGTTCAACCACTCTTTTTTTCATTATAAAAGGACATGAAATCAGAAGAAATCAACAACAATTGACAACACATATCTTAATATGAACATTGTCAGAGATATAAACAAAAAACTATGTCAAAAACCACATATATTATCTTCCTCTTTTAGCATTACCTATTGTATATGTATTTTTTATTTGCACAACCAAAATACACTAAAAAGAATATGAATCTAGTTCTTGGGCTGACAATAGCATCAGTTGCGAATACATAATCAACCAACACTAGCTATTGTAATGGTTACAGTTTTGATCAACATCATGATAATTTTGCATGAATACAAAGGCCCGTTCTGGACTTTATTCAGCTCGCACATATAGGGCCCAAGAAGCCAAGTAGGATACAGGAGCCACTAGGTTGGCTAGTATATTAGGAAAGAGAAAGAATAGGAAAAGTCAATTCGAGTTAGAGTTTAAAAACTGAGAGTGTCCCAACTCCAAGTAATAGCCCCATGCGGGTTTGGCCATCTTGACTAAAAAGGCCAGCCAGCAATGTGATAGACAAAATCAAGCACGAAAAGGAAGTAAGGAACCAATCCACTCTTTTCCCAAATTCCACCTGTATGCAGGAGGTGCCCACAGCAGGCAGTTCAACATCTAAACAATCACAATCTTTGCAAACCTGATTTGGGTGGTTTCTCAATCTGCACACTCTGAGAGTTCATCTTCAGACAAATGGCAGACCAGGGTTCCAAAAAGCGGCACTAAGCGCACGATTCAGCGCGCTGAAGCGCTAAGCGGACGGGTAGCGCTTCGCTATGGGGGCATAAGCGCTCCCAAAGCGGCGCGACCGCCTTTGGTGGAGCAGCGGCTGCTGGCTCGCGCTGCCCGCCGGCCGCGCGCGGCGCGCGGCGCAGCCGCAGGGGCCGTGCGCCGTCGACGGTCCAGCGGAGGCGGGAGGGGAGAGGGAGGTGCGTACGCAGGGTCGCCGGCCGGTGTGCTGAGGACGGAGGCGAGGTCGCGAGGCGACTGGCGAGAGGCGGGAGGAGGAGCCGCTGACGCCGCTGCCGAGCCTGGGACTGCCCCGCCGTCGCTGAGAGCCCGAGCTCCTCCGTCGCCTTCATGCCGAGCGCGAGTGGGGGACGGAGCAGAAGATGGAGCGTCGCCTTCATGCCGAGCGCGAGTGGGGGACGGAGCAGAAGATGGAGCGCCGGCGCTGCGAGGAAGATAAGAAACGGCGGCGGCTATCAGGATGCGGCAGGATGCGGCGGTGCGTGGGCCTTTTTTAGATGGGCCACTAAATAAAAGCTCATACCGTCGCTTTTCTCTTTTCTTTTTCATTACTTTTTTCTTTCTTACATATTTTGACAAATTAGCACATAATCTATATTTATGTATCTAAAATAACATATTTACCTGCGATTTCGTGAAGCCACATCAATCTCCATTATCCTCTATTTATCCCCATGTATTTGTAATTAAAATTCCTTGCTCCACTAGAAGACATTTGATTTTAATCTAGACTAATGTCCATTGGGCTTCCTAACCTCCTGTCACGGTTCTGCAATGGATCGGACAGATAGCTTGAGAATTGGAGATCTAGGAGAGAAGCAAGAATGAGATGAAGAGCAGAGATAGATTTCTTTGAGGTTTTAGAGTTTCATTTCTTCGTTAGAAGACACAACGGCCTCATGTATTATATACCATCCCGATTCCTACCATATATAACGCTCGTTAACTCACCGTCAACTCACACCACTACGGCTTAGCTGTCACCATTACCCTACCTTGATCGACGTCGTTTGCTTTATTGCTAAACGTGCAATAGTACTCATCGTCCTTCTTGCCCTCTCCTTCGTGGCCTTGGCTTTGCCCCCTCTCTCGAAAAGCTGCTTGTCCCTAAGCAACAGTGGATGAAAATCGCCGTTGGAGATCATGAGCTTCCTCCCACACCATCAAGGTTGGTGAGTGATCAGACCACTACACCAAAATTTGTGACATTGAAGAAGCCCCTTTCTATACCATACATGAAGCTAGAAAATGGATGGATGGGCTGGACAATCGTGGAAGGATCATCTAGAACCAAAGTGATATCATCATCCTTTAAATTAATGTAGCAAAGCGTAGGAAAATCATCTATTTCAATGTATCTTGGATGCTTTGAGTTCTATAATGTTAGGGACCCCACTAGTGTCTTCACGACCTAATTATATAGCCAGGAGACTTGTGAGATAATGATTAGGGCCCATCTATAGCCCTAGATGCTTTTTTATAAATACAAGCCCCATTAGGGGGAAATTGTGAAAAAATCCACTCTCACCTCCCCTACAAAAGGGCAAGAGGGATGTGGCCTAGCATTGATTCATTTGCTCTTTCTTAATTGCTATCCACTCTCATTTCTAATTTGTTCGGTCTAAGACCAAAATTCTGAATCTCTGTTGCATCATAAAATGCTTAAGGGCTTAGGAACGCTTAAGCACGCTTAAACTCTAGGCCGTAGGTCATTGATCGCTTAGCGCTTAATGCCTTTTGTAATCTTGTGGCAGACTAAGAATATCTATTGTATTTATCATCAGCACTGCAAAATGTAATTTTTCGATCCGCACACTCACAATTAGATACAATTTGTCAACCTAAGCCAGGACAAATCTATAAAGATAGAATTGTAATTTTGATCTAGCCTAGCCCGCACCAACCAATATACAAGAATTTTCCTTATTTCCTAACCTTTATATTAACTCATCAATCAACTACTCAAGCAATGTCTGGCCCAACCCAACCCACCCCACCTTGGCAAAACCCTATCTCCGCGTAGTCGGACTCGGGAGCGGCACACGCACGTCGTCGAGCCGTCGACCACGCCCATGTCGAAATCCACCTCCGTGGCTGCCAGACGAGCTAGTGCCATGCGCACGCCGTGCCTACGGTCAGCCCGCAGTCCATAGGCACACTTTCCCTAAACCCTAGTAAAGATACGAGGCGCGAACGCTTGCCTCATCCTCGAATTCGCCATGGCGATGCCCACCACCTCCTCCGCTTCCCCATGCCAGGCACCGTCGTCCACCAGGCTGGGCCTCCTGCTCCTCAGCTCCCCTAGCGCCCATGCCAGCATCCTCGCCTGTAGCCGTCGCCTCCGTCCCCATGGCACCATCATTTTGGCGCCCACTGGTAAGGACGCTACTTCGATCCTCTTCTGGTTCTCTATTGCTTGAGTAGTTGATTGATGAGTTAATATAAAGGTTAGGAAATAAGGAAAATTCTTGTATATTGGTTGGTGCGGGCTAGGCTAGATCAAAATTACAATTCTATCTTTATAGATTTGTCCTGGCTTAGGTTGACAAATTGTATCTAATTGTGAGTGTGCGGATCGAAAAATTACATTTTGCAGTGCTGATGATAAATACAATAGATATTCTTAGTCTGCCACAAGATTACAAAAGGCATTAAGCGCTAAGCGATCAATGACCTACGGCCTAGAGTTTAAGCGTGCTTAAGCGTTCCTAAGCCCTTAAGCATTTTATGATGCAACAGAGATTCAGAATTTTGGTCTTAGACCGAACAAATTAGAAATGAGAGTGGATAGCAATTAAGAAAGAGCAAATGAATCAATGCTAGGCCACATCCCTCTTGCCCTTTTGTAGGGGAGGTGAGAGTGGATTTTTTCACAATTTCCCCCTAATGGGGCTTGTATTTATAAAAAAGCATCTAGGGCTATAGATGGGCCCTAATCATTATCTCACAAGTCTCCTGGCTATATAATTAGGTCGTGAAGACACTAGTGGGGTCCCTAACATTATAGAACTCAAAGCATCCAAGATACATTGAAATAGATGATTTTCCTACGCTTTGCTACATTAATTTAAAGGATGATGATATCACTTTGGTTCTAGATGATCCTTCCACGATTGTCCAGCCCATCCATCCATTTTCTAGCTTCATGTATGGTATAGAAAGGGGCTTCTTCAATGTCACAAATTTTGGTGTAGTGGTCTGATCACTCACCAACCTTGATGGTGTGGGAGGAAGCTCATGATCTCCAACGGCGATTTTCATCCACTGTTGCTTAGGGACAAGCAGCTTTTCGAGAGAGGGGGCAAAGCCAAGGCCACGAAGGAGAGGGCAAGAAGGACGATGAGTACTATTGCACGTTTAGCAATAAAGCAAACGACGTCGATCAAGGTAGGGTAATGGTGACAGCTAAGCCGTAGTGGTGTGAGTTGACGGTGAGTTAACGAGCGTTATATATGGTAGGAATCGGGATGGTATATAATACATGAGGCCGTTGTGTCTTCTAACGAAGAAATTATATAGCCAGGAGACTTGTGAGATAATGATTAGGGCCCATCTATAGCCCTAGATGCTTTTTTATAAATACAAGCCCCATTAGGGGGAAATTGTGAAAAAATCCACTCTCACCTCCCCTACAAAAGGGCAAGAGGGATGTGGCCTAGCATTGATTCATTTGCTCTTTCTTAATTGCTATCCACTCTCATTTCTAATTTGTTCGGTCTAAGACCAAAATTCTGAATCTCTGTTGCATCATAAAATGCTTAAGGGCTTAGGAACGCTTAAGCACGCTTAAACTCTAGGCCGTAGGTCATTGATCGCTTAGCGCTTAATGCCTTTTGTAATCTTGTGGCAGACTAAGAATATCTATTGTATTTATCATCAGCACTGCAAAATGTAATTTTTCGATCCGCACACTCACAATTAGATACAATTTGTCAACCTAAGCCAGGACAAATCTATAAAGATAGAATTGTAATTTTGATCTAGCCTAGCCCGCACCAACCAATATACAAGAATTTTCCTTATTTCCTAACCTTTATATTAACTCATCAATCAACTACTCAAGCAATAGAGAACCAGAAGAGGATCGAAGTAGCGTCCTTACCAGTGGGCGCCAAAATGATGGTGCCATGGGGACGGAGGCGACGGCTACAGGCGAGGATGCTGGCATGGGCGCTAGGGAGCTGAGGAGCAGGAGGCCCAGCCTGGTGGACGACGGTGCCTGGCATGGGGAAGCGGAGGAGGTGGTGGGCATCGCCATGGCGAATTCGAGGATGAGGCAAGCGTTCGCGCCTCGTATCTTTACTAGGGTTTAGGGAAAGTGTGCCTATGGACTGCGGGCTGACCGTAGGCACGGCGTGCGCATGGCACTAGCTCGTCTGGCAGCCACGGAGGTGGATTTCGACATGGGCGTGGTCGACGGCTCGACGACGTGCGTGTGCCGCTCCCGAGTCCGACTACGCGGAGATAGGGTTTTGCCAAGGTGGGGTGGGTTGGGTTGGGCCAGACATTGCTTGAGTAGTTGATTGATGAGTTAATATAAAGGTTAGGAAATAAGGAAAATTCTTGTATATTGGTTGGTGCGGGCTAGGCTAGATCAAAATTACAATTCTATCTTTATAGATTTGTCCTGGCTTAGGTTGACAAATTGTATCTAATTGTGAGTGTGCGGATCGAAAAATTACATTTTGCAGTGCTGATGATAAATACAATAGATATTCTTAGTCTGCCACAAGATTACAAAAGGCATTAAGCGCTAAGCGATCAATGACCTACGGCCTAGAGTTTAAGCGTGCTTAAGCGTTCCTAAGCCCTTAAGCATTTTATGATGCAACAGAGATTCAGAATTTTGGTCTTAGACCGAACAAATTAGAAATGAGAGTGGATAGCAATTAAGAAAGAGCAAATGAATCAATGCTAGGCCACATCCCTCTTGCCCTTTTGTAGGGGAGGTGAGAGTGGATTTTTTCACAATTTCCCCCTAATGGGGCTTGTATTTATAAAAAAGCATCTAGGGCTATAGATGGGCCCTAATCATTATCTCACAAGTCTCCTGGCTATATAATTAGGTCGTGAAGACACTAGTGGGGTCCCTAACATTATAGAACTCAAAGCATCCAAGATACATTGAAATAGATGATTTTCCTACGCTTTGCTACATTAATTTAAAGGATGATGATATCACTTTGGTTCTAGATGATCCTTCCACGATTGTCCAGCCCATCCATCCATTTTCTAGCTTCATGTATGGTATAGAAAGGGGCTTCTTCAATGTCACAAATTTTGGTGTAGTGGTCTGATCACTCACCAACCTTGATGGTGTGGGAGGAAGCTCATGATCTCCAACGGCGATTTTCATCCACTGTTGCTTAGGGACAAGCAGCTTTTCGAGAGAGGGGGCAAAGCCAAGGCCACGAAGGAGAGGGCAAGAAGGACGATGAGTACTATTGCACGTTTAGCAATAAAGCAAACGACGTCGATCAAGGTAGGGTAATGGTGACAGCTAAGCCGTAGTGGTGTGAGTTGACGGTGAGTTAACGAGCGTTATATATGGTAGGAATCGGGATGGTATATAATACATGAGGCCGTTGTGTCTTCTAACGAAGAAATGAAACTCTAAAACCTCAAAGAAATCTATCTCTGCTCTTCATCTCATTCTTGCTTCTCTCCTAGATCTCCAATTCTCAAGCTATCTGTCCGATCCATTGCAGAACCGTGACAGGAGGTTAGGAAGCCCAATGGACATTAGTCTAGATTAAAATCAAATGTCTTCTAGTGGAGCAAGGAATTTTAATTACAAATACATGGGGATAAATAGAGGATAATGGAGATTGATGTGGCTTCACGAAATCGCAGGTAAATATGTTATTTTAGATACATAAATATAGATTATGTGCTAATTTGTCAAAATATGTAAGAAAGAAAAAAGTAATGAAAAAGAAAAGAGAAAAGCGACGGTATGAGCTTTTATTTAGTGGCCCATCTAAAAAAGGCCCACGCACCGCCGCATCCTGCCGCATCCTGATAGCCGCCGCCGTTTCTTATCTTCCTCGCAGCGCCGGCGCTCCATCTTCTGCTCCGTCCCCCACTCGCGCTCGGCATGAAGGCGACGCTCCATCTTCTGCTCCGTCCCCCACTCGCGCGCGGCGCGCGGCGCAGCCGCAGGGGCCGTGCGCCGTCGACGGTCCAGCGGAGGCGGGAGGGGAGAGGGGT
>JAHUYU010000768.1:0-18565 GCA_030439765.1 Tripidium arundinaceum | reverse complement strand
ATAAAACGACGACCGACACGGCAGAAGTGTGCTTGAACGTTTTCAGATCAAAGGCCTGCTTGGCCTAGGCGCCAAGCTTTTTGTAAAGCAAAAACAAAAATAGATTAAGTATTGGGGTTCCCAGCTCTACAATAAACGCATGCAGACGTATCAGATCAGCAGACTTCATTTCTCTTCTAACACGTTGTATTGGAGTGCTCAATTAACCACCTCAATTGGTAGTCAGCCAACAGTATCGTAATTGGACGATGTCCCTTGACACTGACTAGCAGCTATTGCTACAGCCCATATGTACAAGTCTAAACACAAGTAATCTCCACGAAAAAAATTAAAACCACAGTTTTCATTACAACCTCTGTTTCAAAAAAAAGCAATTTTAAGTTTAAATTGAGTTAAACTTCTTTAAATTATTTAACCTTATGACTCTTAATAGGTATATTATGAAAAAATATTTTGTATTTGTTAATAATATTAAATTAAAATGTTAGTTCTTTATATAGATTTGGTTAAATTTAGAACTATTTAACTTCTAAAAACGAGAATTGCATTCTTTTAGGACAATTTCAATCTAAAAATTATGAGATAGCTTCTATACTTACCAACTCATATGGACACTACAAAAAAATCATATTATCAATAGATAGTTTATTCAAAATAGATTTTTATCCGATCACCTGCTTTCTCTCTCTTATCATCCACCTACTGACCTTCCACATCAGTAGACAGACGTGACTTGTGTCATTGGGCATAGTGACATTGACCTGTACGTACGTATAGTGTAAATTGATGAGTCTCGGTCTGTGTTATACATCTTTGCTGTCCCCGTCAAGCGTCGTTTAATCAAATTCAGTAATAAAAGGCTCCTATATTGTATTCCTCTGTCATCAGTCAGTAGAAGTTTCACTTGACTTTCATCCGGTATTTAATAGATTTTTACATAAACATTTCTGAGATGATATGTATCGTTTTTAAGAAAAGAAAAAAATAGTTGAGTTTCACATAGATGAAACTCTCTTGGGCCGGTTTCTAACTCTAGAATCATGGAATTAGATATTTATGAAATAACAAAATGAAACCATAATTGAGGGTGGTTGTTTTATTCACATTTTATTGCATTTTTATCTTACGTGACATTTTTTAAACGACGCTATGAAGCTCTCCACTAAGAATGGAGCAGTCCCAACTAAGAAACTAAGATGGTTTCTATGGCCATTAATTAGGATGCCAATTAAGAAAATAGCGATGTAACATTAGAATTAAGGAAGAAAAACTATATCTACAAGAGAATCAAAGAGATGTGGTAGGTCAGTAGGTGGATGATAAGAGAGAGAAAGCAGGTGATCGGATAAAAATCTATTTTGAATAAACTATCTATTGATAATATGATTTTTTTGTAGTGTCCATATGAGTTGGTAAGTATAGAAGCTATCTCATAATTTTTAGATTGAAATTGTCCTAAAAGAATGCAATTCTCGTTTTTAGAAGTTAAATAGTTCTAAATTTAACCAAATCTATATAAAGAACTAACATTTTAATTTAATATTATTAACAAATACAAAATATTTTTTCATAATATACCTATTAAGAGTCATAAGGTTAAATAATTTAAAGAAGTTTAACTCAATTTAAACTTAAAATTGCTTTTTTTTGAAACAGAGGTTGTAATGAAAACTGTGGTTTTAATTTTTTTCGTGGAGATTACTTGTGTTTAGACTTGTACATATGGGCTGTAGCAATAGCTGCTAGTCAGTGTCAAGGGACATCGTCCAATTACGATACTGTTGGCTGACTACCAATTGAGGTGGTTAATTGAGCACTCCAATACAACGTGTTAGAAGAGAAATGAAGTCTGCTGATCTGATACGTCTGCATGCGTTTATTGTAGAGCTGGGAACCCCAATACTTAATCTATTTTTGTTTTTGCTTTACAAAAAGCTTGGCGCCTAGGCCAAGCAGGCCTTTGATCTGAAAACGTTCAAGCACACTTCTGCCGTGTCGGTCGGTTTGGTTTTATCAACGTATACGACGACCGAACAAAGACACAAGTACGCACGCGCTGTTTACCATGCCGAGTATCTGTCAGTGAAGCCGTGTAGGTTCCATTTGTGTGTTAGTTGACAAAAGGAATATCACTTCATTTATCTTCTCCGGGAAAAAATGATATTATGGGTTAATTTCGCCATCATATCACAAAAGTAATGTTAAAAATGCACTACATATGCCTTGCATACACTAATTATTAGCTTGTGACGGATCGGGTGGTGATGGATCAACTCATTCCATTCCACGAACCAAATAAAAAAAGTGAGTAATGAAAAAAAAGATGGACCACCTATTTCCTGGCTGCATAAACAAGCTTGTGAAACGCTGTTTGATGTACAAACCCAGATTGAACTTTCTGCAATTACAAATTAAGTCTTGATACTTTCAGATATCCAAAATAACACAGTTCTATCTGGATAGCCCAGATTTGTAACAGTCAATGATTGCTATTGAGCCATTGACAATCAGAGATTTGTGACGCATATGATGTATAGTGATGGCACAATGCCACAGTGGTTTGGGGAACTACATGTCAATTATTCTCTGGTATAATGATGACTGATATAGCATTGGCAACCAGGACTGTCATGGCTTCAAGAGGGGGGCGTCCTCATTCGCTATCATCGCTATCGTAGTTCTGGCACAGGGACTGGAGAACATTGGTTTGCTTTGCAGATTCACCTTTTTGTTCATCATCTAGGCCCTTCCCGTTGTCTTGGACAGCCATGGATTCAATCTTCTGTCTCTTATGAGGATCTGTGCTAGCAGACTTCGGTTTTACAATAAATTTGGGCATCCAGCTCTTGCTCCCTGCAGTGCATGCCCAACAGTGAGTTTACACATGAAAATATGTGGCAAAGCTATATATACAGGGGGGCGAGAGAACAAAAATATGGAGAAATAAATTTAAAAATTAAAAGATGACTGTTTTTAACAGGCAAAGGAGAACATAGCGGATATTCATCGTGAAATGCAAAAGAGTAAAGTCCATCACTGGTCCCTAAACTTGTTCCGTTGTATCATCTCGGTCCCTAAACTCGTAAATTGACCGTTTAGGTCCTTAAACTTGTTTATCTGTGTCATCTCGGTCCTTAAACTTGTTCGGCTGTGTCATTCCGGTCCCTAAACTTGAAAATCACCCGTTTAGGTCCTCAAACTTGTTCAGTTGTGTCATCCCGGTCCCTAAACTTGGTTTTGAGTCTCATCTGAGTCAAAACAGGGCGATCTGAAAACTCTATATCAAAAATTTATTCATAACTTTTTCATATGAGCTCAAATGAAGACAAACTTTATATCAAAATTGTAGCCCTCGACGCAATCTACAACTTTGTAGTTGAAAAGTTTTTGAATTAAAACTGTTTAGGGTCCCAAAATATTGTTGTAAATTTATAGATTTTGAAATTTGAAATTTAAAATTATCAAACAATCTTAGGTACTAACATAGTCTATATGAAAGTTATAGTTCTCAATATGATCTATAACTTTGTAGTTGAAAAGTTTTTTATTTGAAGTCATTTAGTGTCCCAAAATTAAATTTTAAATTTTAAATTTCAAAATCTATAAACTTACAACAATATTTTGGGACCCTAAATAGTTTTAATTCAAAAACTTTTCAACTACAAAGTTGTAGATCGCGTCGAGGGCTACAATTTTAATATAAAGTTTGTCTTCATTCGAGCTTATATGAAAAAGTTATGAATTAATTTTTGATATAGAGTTTTTAGATCGCCCTGTTTTGATCCAAATGAGACTCAAAACTAAATTTAGGGACCGGCGTGACACAGCTGAACAAGTTTGATAACCTAAATGAGTGATTTCCAAGTTTAGGGATCGGGATGACACAACTGAACAAGTTTGAGGACCTCAACGGTCGATTTGCGAGTTTAGGGACCGGGATGACACAGCCATGGTTTTTTTTATCGGCCGAAATCTCCCGATATTTCCGATATATCCTGTTTATCCCTAGGTGCCGATAAGAAATAATCTATCTTTATCGTATAAATTTTGTTTACATTTATTTAAATTTACTTAAATTCAAATTAAATTTTTTTTGAAATTGGTCTGATATTTCCGATATATCCTGTTTATCCTCTTTATCTATGACCCCCGATAAATTTTAATTTCCGAAAATGAAAACCTTGGACACAGCCAAACAAGTTTAGGGACCGGTGATGGACTTTACTCTTTTGCATTTCACGATGAATATCCGCTATGTTCTCCTTTGCCTGTTAAAAACAGTCATCTTTTAATTTTTAAATTTATTTCTCCATATTTTTGTTCTCTCGCCCCCCTGTATATATAGCTTTGCCACATATTTTCATGTGTAAACTCACTGTTGGGCATGCACTGCAGGGAGCAAGAGCTGGATGCCCAAATTTATTGTAAAACCGAAGTCTGCTAGCACAGATCCTCATAAGAGACAGAAGATTGAATCCATGGCTGTCCAAGACAACGGGAAGGGCCTAGATGATGAACAAAAAGGTGAATCTGCAAAGCAAACCAATGTTCTCCAGTCCCTGTGCCAGAACTACGATAGCGATGATAGCGAATGAGGACGCCCCCCTCTTGAAGCCATGACAGTCCTGGTTGCCAATGCTATATCAGTCATCATTATACCAGAGAATAATTGACATGTAGTTCCCCAAACCACTGTGGCATTGTGCCATCACTATACATCATATGCGTCACAAATCTCTGATTGTCAATGGCTCAATAGCAATCATTGACTGTTACAAATCTGGGCTATCCAGATAGAACTGTGTTATTTTGGATATCTGAAAGTATCAAGACTTAATTTGTAATTGCAGAAAGTTCAATCTGGGTTTGTACATCAAACAGCGTTTCACAAGCTTGTTTATGCAGCCAGGAAATAGGTGGTCCATCTTTTTTTTCATTACTCACTTTTTTTATTTGGTTCGTGGAATGGAATGAGTTGATCCATCACCACCCGATCCGTCACAAGCTAATAATTAGTGTATGCAAGGCATATGTAGTGCATTTTTAACATTACTTTTGTGATATGATGGCGAAATTAACCCATAATATCATTTTTTCCCGGAGAAGATAAATGAAGTGATATTCCTTTTGTCAACTAACACACAAATGGAACCTACACGGCTTCACTGACAGATACTCGGCATGGTAAACAGCGCGTGCGTACTTGTGTCTTTGTTCGGTCGTCGTATACGTTGATAAAACCAAACCGACCGACACGGCAGAAGTGTGCTTGAACGTTTTCAGATCAAAGGCCTGCTTGGCCTAGGCGCCAAGCTTTTTGTAAAGCAAAAACAAAAATAGATTAAGTATTGGGGTTCCCAGCTCTACAATAAACGCATGCAGACGTATCAGATCAGCAGACTTCATTTCTCTTCTAACACGTTGTATTGGAGTGCTCAATTAACCACCTCAATTGGTAGTCAGCCAACAGTATCGTAATTGGACGATGTCCCTTGACACTGACTAGCAGCTATTGCTACAGCCCATATGTACAAGTCTAAACACAAGTAATCTCCACGAAAAAAATTAAAACCACAGTTTTCATTACAACCTCTGTTTCAAAAAAAAGCAATTTTAAGTTTAAATTGAGTTAAACTTCTTTAAATTATTTAACCTTATGACTCTTAATAGGTATATTATGAAAAAATATTTTGTATTTGTTAATAATATTAAATTAAAATGTTAGTTCTTTATATAGATTTGGTTAAATTTAGAACTATTTAACTTCTAAAAACGAGAATTGCATTCTTTTAGGACAATTTCAATCTAAAAATTATGAGATAGCTTCTATACTTACCAACTCATATGGACACTACAAAAAAATCATATTATCAATAGATAGTTTATTCAAAATAGATTTTTATCCGATCACCTGCTTTCTCTCTCTTATCATCCACCTACTGACCTACCACATCTCTTTGATTCTCTTGTAGATATAGTTTTTCTTCCTTAATTCTAATGTTACATCGCTATTTTCTTAATTGGCATCCTAATTAATGGCCATAGAAACCATCTTAGTTTCTTAGTTGGGACTGCTCCATTCTTAGTGGAGAGCTTCATAGCGTCGTTTAAAAAATGTCACGTAAGATAAAAATGCAATAAAATGTGAATAAAACAACCACCCTCAATTATGGTTTCATTTTGTTATTTCATAAATATCTAATTCCATGATTCTAGAGTTAGAAACCGGCCCAAGAGAGTTTCATCTATGTGAAACTCAACTATTTTTTTCTTTTCTTAAAAACGATACATATCATCTCAGAAATGTTTATGTAAAAATCTATTAAATACCGGATGAAAGTCAAGTGAAACTTCTACTGACTGATGACAGAGGAATACAATATAGGAGCCTTTTATTACTGAATTTGATTAAACGACGCTTGACGGGGACAGCAAAGATGTATAACACAGACCGAGACTCATCAATTTACACTATACGTACGTACAGGTCAATGTCACTATGCCCAATGACACAAGTCACGTCTGTCTACTGATGTGGAAGGTCAGTAGGTGGATGATAAGAGAGAGAAAGCAGGTGATCGGATAAAAATCTATTTTGAATAAACTATCTATTGATAATATGATTTTTTTGTAGTGTCCATATGAGTTGGTAAGTATAGAAGCTATCTCATAATTTTTAGATTGAAATTGTCCTAAAAGAATGCAATTCTCGTTTTTAGAAGTTAAATAGTTCTAAATTTAACCAAATCTATATAAAGAACTAACATTTTAATTTAATATTATTAACAAATACAAAATATTTTTTCATAATATACCTATTAAGAGTCATAAGGTTAAATAATTTAAAGAAGTTTAACTCAATTTAAACTTAAAATTGCTTTTTTTTGAAACAGAGGTTGTAATGAAAACTGTGGTTTTAATTTTTTTCGTGGAGATTACTTGTGTTTAGACTTGTACATATGGGCTGTAGCAATAGCTGCTAGTCAGTGTCAAGGGACATCGTCCAATTACGATACTGTTGGCTGACTACCAATTGAGGTGGTTAATTGAGCACTCCAATACAACGTGTTAGAAGAGAAATGAAGTCTGCTGATCTGATACGTCTGCATGCGTTTATTGTAGAGCTGGGAACCCCAATACTTAATCTATTTTTGTTTTTGCTTTACAAAAAGCTTGGCGCCTAGGCCAAGCAGGCCTTTGATCTGAAAACGTTCAAGCACACTTCTGCCGTGTCGGTCGGTTTGGTTTTATCAACGTATACGACGACCGAACAAAGACACAAGTACGCACGCGCTGTTTACCATGCCGAGTATCTGTCAGTGAAGCCGTGTAGGTTCCATTTGTGTGTTAGTTGACAAAAGGAATATCACTTCATTTATCTTCTCCGGGAAAAAATGATATTATGGGTTAATTTCGCCATCATATCACAAAAGTAATGTTAAAAATGCACTACATATGCCTTGCATACACTAATTATTAGCTTGTGACGGATCGGGTGGTGATGGATCAACTCATTCCATTCCACGAACCAAATAAAAAAAGTGAGTAATGAAAAAAAAGATGGACCACCTATTTCCTGGCTGCATAAACAAGCTTGTGAAACGCTGTTTGATGTACAAACCCAGATTGAACTTTCTGCAATTACAAATTAAGTCTTGATACTTTCAGATATCCAAAATAACACAGTTCTATCTGGATAGCCCAGATTTGTAACAGTCAATGATTGCTATTGAGCCATTGACAATCAGAGATTTGTGACGCATATGATGTATAGTGATGGCACAATGCCACAGTGGTTTGGGGAACTACATGTCAATTATTCTCTGGTATAATGATGACTGATATAGCATTGGCAACCAGGACTGTCATGGCTTCAAGAGGGGGGCGTCCTCATTCGCTATCATCGCTATCGTAGTTCTGGCACAGGGACTGGAGAACATTGGTTTGCTTTGCAGATTCACCTTTTTGTTCATCATCTAGGCCCTTCCCGTTGTCTTGGACAGCCATGGATTCAATCTTCTGTCTCTTATGAGGATCTGTGCTAGCAGACTTCGGTTTTACAATAAATTTGGGCATCCAGCTCTTGCTCCCTGCAGTGCATGCCCAACAGTGAGTTTACACATGAAAATATGTGGCAAAGCTATATATACAGGGGGGCGAGAGAACAAAAATATGGAGAAATAAATTTAAAAATTAAAAGATGACTGTTTTTAACAGGCAAAGGAGAACATAGCGGATATTCATCGTGAAATGCAAAAGAGTAAAGTCCATCACCGGTCCCTAAACTTGTTTGGCTGTGTCCAAGGTTTTCATTTTCGGAAATTAAAATTTATCGGGGGTCATAGATAAAGAGGATAAACAGGATATATCGGAAATATCAGACCAATTTCAAAAAAAATTTAATTTGAATTTAAGTAAATTTAAATAAATGTAAACAAAATTTATACGATAAAGATAGATTATTTCTTATCGGCACCTAGGGATAAACAGGATATATCGGAAATATCGGGAGATTTCGGCCGATAAAAAAAACCATGGCTGTGTCATCCCGGTCCCTAAACTCGCAAATCGACCGTTGAGGTCCTCAAACTTGTTCAGTTGTGTCATCCCGATCCCTAAACTTGGAAATCACTCATTTAGGTTATCAAACTTGTTCAGCTGTGTCACGCCGGTCCCTAAATTTAGTTTTGAGTCTCATTTGGATCAAAACAGGGCGATCTAAAAACTCTATATCAAAAATTAATTCATAACTTTTTCATATAAGCTCGAATGAAGACAAACTTTATATTAAAATTGTAGCCCTCGACGCGATCTACAACTTTGTAGTTGAAAAGTTTTTGAATTAAAACTATTTAGGGTCCCAAAATATTGTTGTAAGTTTATAGATTTTGAAATTTAAAATTTAAAATTTAATTTTGGGACACTAAATGACTTCAAATAAAAAACTTTTCAACTACAAAGTTATAGATCATATTGAGAACTATAACTTTCATATAGACTATGTTAGTACCTAAGATTGTTTGATAATTTTAAATTTCAAATTTCAAAATCTATAAATTTACAACAATATTTTGGGACCCTAAACAGTTTTAATTCAAAAACTTTTCAACTACAAAGTTGTAGATTGCGTCGAGGGCTACAATTTTGATATAAAGTTTGTCTTCATTTGAGCTCATATGAAAAAGTTATGAATAAATTTTTGATATAGAGTTTTCAGATCGCCCTGTTTTGACTCAGATGAGACTCAAAACCAAGTTTAGGGACCGGGATGACACAACTGAACAAGTTTGAGGACCTAAACGGGTGATTTTCAAGTTTAGGGACCGGAATGACACAGCCGAACAAGTTTAAGGACCGAGATGACACAGATAAACAAGTTTAAGGACCTAAACGGTCAATTTACGAGTTTAGGGACCGAGATGATACAACGGAACAAGTTTAGGGACCAGTGATGGACTTTACTCTTTTGCATTTCACGATGAATATCCGCTATGTTCTCCTTTGCCTGTTAAAAACAGTCATCTTTTAATTTTTAAATTTATTTCTCCATATTTTTGTTCTCTCGCCCCCCTGTATATATAGCTTTGCCACATATTTTCATGTGTAAACTCACTGTTGGGCATGCACTGCAGGGAGCAAGAGCTGGATGCCCAAATTTATTGTAAAACCGAAGTCTGCTAGCACAGATCCTCATAAGAGACAGAAGATTGAATCCATGGCTGTCCAAGACAACGGGAAGGGCCTAGATGATGAACAAAAAGGTGAATCTGCAAAGCAAACCAATGTTCTCCAGTCCCTGTGCCAGAACTACGATAGCGATGATAGCGAATGAGGACGCCCCCCTCTTGAAGCCATGACAGTCCTGGTTGCCAATGCTATATCAGTCATCATTATACCAGAGAATAATTGACATGTAGTTCCCCAAACCACTGTGGCATTGTGCCATCACTATACATCATATGCGTCACAAATCTCTGATTGTCAATGGCTCAATAGCAATCATTGACTGTTACAAATCTGGGCTATCCAGATAGAACTGTGTTATTTTGGATATCTGAAAGTATCAAGACTTAATTTGTAATTGCAGAAAGTTCAATCTGGGTTTGTACATCAAACAGCGTTATTCACAAGCTTGTTTATGCAGCCAGGAAATAGGTGGTCCATCTTTTTTTTCATTACTCACTTTTTTTATTTGGTTCGTGGAATGGAATGAGTTGATCCATCACCACCCGATCCGTCACAAGCTAATAATTAGTGTATGCAAGGCATATGTAGTGCATTTTTAACATTACTTTTGTGATATGATGGCGAAATTAACCCATAATATCATTTTTTCCCGGAGAAGATAAATGAAGTGATATTCCTTTTGTCAACTAACACACAAATGGAACCTACACGGCTTCACTGACAGATACTCGGCATGGTAAACAGCGCGTGCGTACTTGTGTCTTTGTTCGGTCGTCGTATACGTTGATAAAACCAAACCGACCGACACGGCAGAAGTGTGCTTGAACGTTTTCAGATCAAAGGCCTGCTTGGCCTAGGCGCCAAGCTTTTTGTAAAGCAAAAACAAAAATAGATTAAGTATTGGGGTTCCCAGCTCTACAATAAACGCATGCAGACGTATCAGATCAGCAGACTTCATTTCTCTTCTAACACGTTGTATTGGAGTGCTCAATTAACCACCTCAATTGGTAGTCAGCCAACAGTATCGTAATTGGACGATGTCCCTTGACACTGACTAGCAGCTATTGCTACAGCCCATATGTACAAGTCTAAACACAAGTAATCTCCACGAAAAAAATTAAAACCACAGTTTTCATTACAACCTCTGTTTCAAAAAAAAGCAATTTTAAGTTTAAATTGAGTTAAACTTCTTTAAATTATTTAACCTTATGACTCTTAATAGGTATATTATGAAAAAATATTTTGTATTTGTTAATAATATTAAATTAAAATGTTAGTTCTTTATATAGATTTGGTTAAATTTAGAACTATTTAACTTCTAAAAACGAGAATTGCATTCTTTTAGGACAATTTCAATCTAAAAATTATGAGATAGCTTCTATACTTACCAACAATAGCATACAAACACTTTACATATTCATCCATGCCAACTTAAAATATCCATGCCCAAATTGTGATTATTAAAATAGATTTCAATTCTAAGGGATCCAAATGGGACTTAAAGGATTCTAATTGAGAAACACTTGAGACATGTTCAAGTAGATGCACCCGGAAGAGGGAGGAAGAAACATTGGGACATTTTTGTGACAAAAAAAATTGAAAATGGAGTTCTCTCTCAGACTTTGTTACAACAATACAACATTATACAAAAATAAAAATATAAAAAAATCTATTAAACGACACTTACGCGCCCCATCATATATGTCTTCATCTCTTCTCTTATAATAAACAATCAAGCTTGCGGTAGACTTACGTCTAGCACACCCGTCCAAGTCCAACTAGCTAGAATACGTGAAGCCGATCGATATAAACGAAACTAAAATATAATCTCGCTATGCCGTTTCGCAGCCACTAATTAACCGCGTACATGCAGATAGAAGGAATGACGCTAATCATGTACTAGCTACCTTGGACTTGCGTGCCATGTTAACCACATGGTCAAAGCGCTGTGCGTCACATGGGACCTTGAGCACCCCTTGTTGGCCGTACCCAAACTGCTGCTCGGCCATCTCCAGCAACGCCGCCATGCACGGCTCCTCGAGGTCTCTCACGCGCACCAGGACCCTCGTCTCCGACTCCGAGCCACCTTCGCCGTCGTCGCGAACCAGCACCAGGGGAAGGTACCCTCTCGGGATCCTCTGCGGCTTGCCGTCGTCGTCACGAATAGCACCGGGCACGCAGCTCGCCAAGGCCTTGGCGCTGGCGCTGGCGCTGGCGCTGGCCTTCCTTGTCCAAGCGGCCATTGTTGTTCCTGCTGTGATGTGGTGGGTGGATAGGCTATGCGCTGGCCTCTTGTGTTTCTTATGATGCTCAAACTCGATGATGATCAAGAGATGCAATGCAGGGGTTTTTATATAGGAGTGCTCGTGTGGTTAGGATTCAAAGTCGATTACGGACTTTTTCCACATCAGTAGACAGACGTGACTTGTGTCATTGGGCATAGTGACATTGACCTGTACGTACGTATAGTGTAAATTGATGAGTCTCGGTCTGTGTTATACATCTTTGCTGTCCCCGTCAAGCGTCGTTTAATCAAATTCAGTAATAAAAGGCTCCTATATTGTATTCCTCTGTCATCAGTCAGTAGAAGTTTCACTTGACTTTCATCCGGTATTTAATAGATTTTTACATAAACATTTCTGAGATGATATGTATCGTTTTTAAGAAAAGAAAAAAATAGTTGAGTTTCACATAGATGAAACTCTCTTGGGCCGGTTTCTAACTCTAGAATCATGGAATTAGATATTTATGAAATAACAAAATGAAACCATAATTGAGGGTGGTTGTTTTATTCACATTTTATTGCATTTTTATCTTACGTGACATTTTTTAAACGACGCTATGAAGCTCTCCACTAAGAATGGAGCAGTCCCAACTAAGAAACTAAGATGGTTTCTATGGCCATTAATTAGGATGCCAATTAAGAAAATAGCGATGTAACATTAGAATTAAGGAAGAAAAACTATATCTACAAGAGAATCAAAGAGATGTGGTAGGTCAGTAGGTGGATGATAAGAGAGAGAAAGCAGGTGATCGGATAAAAATCTATTTTGAATAAACTATCTATTGATAATATGATTTTTTTGTAGTGTCCATATGAGTTGGTAAGTATAGAAGCTATCTCATAATTTTTAGATTGAAATTGTCCTAAAAGAATGCAATTCTCGTTTTTAGAAGTTAAATAGTTCTAAATTTAACCAAATCTATATAAAGAACTAACATTTTAATTTAATATTATTAACAAATACAAAATATTTTTTCATAATATACCTATTAAGAGTCATAAGGTTAAATAATTTAAAGAAGTTTAACTCAATTTAAACTTAAAATTGCTTTTTTTTGAAACAGAGGTTGTAATGAAAACTGTGGTTTTAATTTTTTTCGTGGAGATTACTTGTGTTTAGACTTGTACATATGGGCTGTAGCAATAGCTGCTAGTCAGTGTCAAGGGACATCGTCCAATTACGATACTGTTGGCTGACTACCAATTGAGGTGGTTAATTGAGCACTCCAATACAACGTGTTAGAAGAGAAATGAAGTCTGCTGATCTGATACGTCTGCATGCGTTTATTGTAGAGCTGGGAACCCCAATACTTAATCTATTTTTGTTTTTGCTTTACAAAAAGCTTGGCGCCTAGGCCAAGCAGGCCTTTGATCTGAAAACGTTCAAGCACACTTCTGCCGTGTCGGTCGGTTTGGTTTTATCAACGTATACGACGACCGAACAAAGACACAAGTACGCACGCGCTGTTTACCATGCCGAGTATCTGTCAGTGAAGCCGTGTAGGTTCCATTTGTGTGTTAGTTGACAAAAGGAATATCACTTCATTTATCTTCTCCGGGAAAAAATGATATTATGGGTTAATTTCGCCATCATATCACAAAAGTAATGTTAAAAATGCACTACATATGCCTTGCATACACTAATTATTAGCTTGTGACGGATCGGGTGGTGATGGATCAACTCATTCCATTCCACGAACCAAATAAAAAAAGTGAGTAATGAAAAAAAAGATGGACCACCTATTTCCTGGCTGCATAAACAAGCTTGTGAAACGCTGTTTGATGTACAAACCCAGATTGAACTTTCTGCAATTACAAATTAAGTCTTGATACTTTCAGATATCCAAAATAACACAGTTCTATCTGGATAGCCCAGATTTGTAACAGTCAATGATTGCTATTGAGCCATTGACAATCAGAGATTTGTGACGCATATGATGTATAGTGATGGCACAATGCCACAGTGGTTTGGGGAACTACATGTCAATTATTCTCTGGTATAATGATGACTGATATAGCATTGGCAACCAGGACTGTCATGGCTTCAAGAGGGGGGCGTCCTCATTCGCTATCATCGCTATCGTAGTTCTGGCACAGGGACTGGAGAACATTGGTTTGCTTTGCAGATTCACCTTTTTGTTCATCATCTAGGCCCTTCCCGTTGTCTTGGACAGCCATGGATTCAATCTTCTGTCTCTTATGAGGATCTGTGCTAGCAGACTTCGGTTTTACAATAAATTTGGGCATCCAGCTCTTGCTCCCTGCAGTGCATGCCCAACAGTGAGTTTACACATGAAAATATGTGGCAAAGCTATATATACAGGGGGGCGAGAGAACAAAAATATGGAGAAATAAATTTAAAAATTAAAAGATGACTGTTTTTAACAGGCAAAGGAGAACATAGCGGATATTCATCGTGAAATGCAAAAGAGTAAAGTCCATCACTGGTCCCTAAACTTGTTCCGTTGTATCATCTCGGTCCCTAAACTCGTAAATTGACCGTTTAGGTCCTTAAACTTGTTTATCTGTGTCATCCCGGTCCCTAAACTCGCAAATCGACCGTTGAGGTCCTCAAACTTGTTCAGTTGTGTCATCCCGATCCCTAAACTTGGAAATCACTCATTTAGGTTATCAAACTTGTTCAGCTGTGTCACGCCGGTCCCTAAATTTAGTTTTGAGTCTCATTTGGATCAAAACAGGGCGATCTAAAAACTCTATATCAAAAATTAATTCATAACTTTTTCATATAAGCTCGAATGAAGACAAACTTTATATTAAAATTGTAGCCCTCGACGCGATCTACAACTTTGTAGTTGAAAAGTTTTTGAATTAAAACTATTTAGGGTCCCAAAATATTGTTGTAAGTTTATAGATTTTGAAATTTAAAATTTAAAATTTAATTTTGGGACACTAAATGACTTCAAATAAAAAACTTTTCAACTACAAAGTTATAGATCATATTGAGAACTATAACTTTCATATAGACTATGTTAGTACCTAAGATTGTTTGATAATTTTAAATTTCAAATTTCAAAATCTATAAATTTACAACAATATTTTGGGACCCTAAACAGTTTTAATTCAAAAACTTTTCAACTACAAAGTTGTAGATTGCGTCGAGGGCTACAATTTTGATATAAAGTTTGTCTTCATTTGAGCTCATATGAAAAAGTTATGAATAAATTTTTGATATAGAGTTTTCAGATCGCCCTGTTTTGACTCAGATGAGACTCAAAACCAAGTTTAGGGACCGGGATGACACAACTGAACAAGTTTGAGGACCTAAACGGGTGATTTTCAAGTTTAGGGACCGGAATGACACAGCCGAACAAGTTTAAGGACCGAGATGACACAGATAAACAAGTTTAAGGACCTAAACGGTCAATTTACGAGTTTAGGGACCGAGATGATACAACGGAACAAGTTTAGGGACCAGTGATGGACTTTACTCTTTTGCATTTCACGATGAATATCCGCTATGTTCTCCTTTGCCTGTTAAAAACAGTCATCTTTTAATTTTTAAATTTATTTCTCCATATTTTTGTTCTCTCGCCCCCCTGTATATATAGCTTTGCCACATATTTTCATGTGTAAACTCACTGTTGGGCATGCACTGCAGGGAGCAAGAGCTGGATGCCCAAATTTATTGTAAAACCGAAGTCTGCTAGCACAGATCCTCATAAGAGACAGAAGATTGAATCCATGGCTGTCCAAGACAACGGGAAGGGCCTAGATGATGAACAAAAAGGTGAATCTGCAAAGCAAACCAATGTTCTCCAGTCCCTGTGCCAGAACTACGATAGCGATGATAGCGAATGAGGACGCCCCCCTCTTGAAGCCATGACAGTCCTGGTTGCCAATGCTATATCAGTCATCATTATACCAGAGAATAATTGACATGTAGTTCCCCAAACCACTGTGGCATTGTGCCATCACTATACATCATATGCGTCACAAATCTCTGATTGTCAATGGCTCAATAGCAATCATTGACTGTTACAAATCTGGGCTATCCAGATAGAACTGTGTTATTTTGGATATCTGAAAGTATCAAGACTTAATTTGTAATTGCAGAAAGTTCAATCTGGGTTTGTACATCAAACAGCGTTTCACAAGCTTGTTTATGCAGCCAGGAAATAGGTGGTCCATCTTTTTTTTCATTACTCACTTTTTTTATTTGGTTCGTGGAATGGAATGAGTTGATCCATCACCACCCGATCCGTCACAAGCTAATAATTAGTGTATGCAAGGCATATGTAGTGCATTTTTAACATTACTTTTGTGATATGATGGCGAAATTAACCCATAATATCATTTTTTCCCGGAGAAGATAAATGAAGTGATATTCCTTTTGTCAACTAACACACAAATGGAACCTACACGGCTTCACTGACAGATACTCGGCATGGTAAACAGCGCGTGCGTACTTGTGTCTTTGTTCGGTCGTCGTATACGTTGATAAAACCAAACCGACCGACACGGCAGAAGTGTGCTTGAACGTTTTCAGATCAAAGGCCTGCTTGGCCTAGGCGCCAAGCTTTTTGTAAAGCAAAAACAAAAATAGATTAAGTATTGGGGTTCCCAGCTCTACAATAAACGCATGCAGACGTATCAGATCAGCAGACTTCATTTCTCTTCTAACACGTTGTATTGGAGTGCTCAATTAACCACCTCAATTGGTAGTCAGCCAACAGTATCGTAATTGGACGATGTCCCTTGACACTGACTAGCAGCTATTGCTACAGCCCATATGTACAAGTCTAAACACAAGTAATCTCCACGAAAAAAATTAAAACCACAGTTTTCATTACAACCTCTGTTTCAAAAAAAAGCAATTTTAAGTTTAAATTGAGTTAAACTTCTTTAAATTATTTAACCTATGACTCTTAATAGGTATATTATGAAAAAATATTTTGTATTTGTTAATAATATTAAATTAAAATGTTAGTTCTTTATATAGATTTGGTTAAATTTAGAACTATTTAACTTCTAAAAACGAGAATTGCATTCTTTTAGGACAATTTCAATCTAAAAATTATGAGATAGCTTCTATACTTACCAACTCATATGGACACTACAAAAAAATCATATTATCAATAGATAGTTTATTCAAAATAGATTTTTATCCGATCACCTGCTTTCTCTCTCTTATCATCCACCTACTGACCTACCACATCTCTTTGATTCTCTTGTAGATATAGTTTTTCTTCCTTAATTCTAATGTTACATCGCTATTTTCTTAATTGGCATCCTAATTAATGGCCATAGAAACCATCTTAGTTTCTTAGTTGGGACTGCTCCATTCTTAGTGGAGAGCTTCATAGCGTCGTTTAAAAAATGTCACGTAAGATAAAAATGCAATAAAATGTGAATAAAACAACCACCCTCAATTATGGTTTCATTTTGTTATTTCATAAATATCTAATTCCATGATTCTAGAGTTAGAAACCGCCCAAGAGAGTTTCATCTATGTGAAACTCAACTATTTTTTTCTTTTCTTAAAAACGATACATATCATCTCAGAAATGTTTATGTAAAAATCTATTAAATACCGGATGAAAGTCAAGTGAAACTTCTACTGACTGATGACAGAGGAATACAATATAGGAGCCTTTTATTACTGAATTTGATTAAACGACGCTTGACGGGGACAGCAAAGATGTATAACACAGACCGAGACTCATCAATTTACACTATACGTACGTACAGGTCAATGTCACTATGCCCAATGACACAAGTCACGTCTGTCTACTGATGTGGAAAAAGTCCGTAATCGACTTTGAATCCTAACCACACGAGCACTCCTATATAAAAACCCCTGCATTGCATCTCTTGATCATCATCGAGTTTGAGCATCATAAGAAACACAAGAGGCCAGCGCATAGCCTATCCACCCACCACATCACAGCAGGAACAACAATGGCCGCTTGGACAAGGAAGGCCAGCGCCAGCGCCAGCGCCAGCGCCAAGGCCTTGGCGAGCTGCGTGCCCGGTGCTATTCGTGACGACGACGGCAAGCCGCAGAGGATCCCGAGAGGGTACCTTCCCCTGGTGCTGGTTCGCGACGACGGCGAAGGTGGCTCGGAGTCGGAGACGAGGGTCCTGGTGCGCGTGAGAGACCTCGAGGAGCCGTGCATGGCGGCGTTGCTGGAGATGGCCGAGCAGCAGTTTGGGTACGGCCAACAAGGGGTGCTCAAGGTCCCATGTGACGCACAGCGCTTTGACCATGTGGTTAACATGGCACGCAAGTCCAAGGTAGCTAGTACATGATTAGCGTCATTCCTTCTATCTGCATGTACGCGGTTAATTAGTGGCTGCGAAACGGCATAGCGAGATTATATTTTAGTTTCGTTTATATCGATCGGCTTCACGTATTCTAGCTAGTTGGACTTGGACGGGTGTGCTAGACGTAAGTCTACCGCAAGCTTGATTGTTTATTATAAGAGAAGAGATGAAGACATATATGATGGGGCGCGTAAGTGTCGTTTAATAGATTTTTTTATATTTTTATTTTTGTATAATGTTGTATTGTTGTAACAAAGTCTGAGAGAGAACTCCATTTTCAATTTTTTTTGTCACAAAAATGTCCCAATG
>JAHUYU010002551.1:0-20296 GCA_030439765.1 Tripidium arundinaceum | reverse complement strand
AGGGGAGAGGGCCGGAGCAGGTAATTGGAGCTGACTGCAGCCCACATGTAATAGGCGAAGTAAATGGCGAAAGCCCAGTTAAATGGACCGTTGAGGAACATATAACAGGTGAGATAGTTGGCTCAGCCTGATGCCCATCATCCCCAGGTATCCCTTCATTCAAGTCGAAGTCAAGCTTTGCTGTAGCATTTGACTTGGTGTGGGCAGCTAGGGAAGAACCTTCATCTGATGAGACAAAGTCATCTTTTCCGTCCTCCTTTCCACTCACACCATCACTGGATTTTTTTGAACTCTGCTTTGCATTATGCTCACTTTGCTGAGAATTGACCCCTTCAGATTTTACATGACTATTGGATTCACTTGAAGTGTCTTTTGATTCTTTCATCTCCTTAATCCCATTTGCTGGGGACGCTGCAGCTACAACTAGTTTTGGAACATCAGCCGAAGGGAAAGAAGCATTTTCCTTCTTTTCCTCCTCATTCAGCAGTATGCTACTATCGCCCACAGCATCAGCTTTTTTCACCTCTGTAGCCATCAAATCTAATTTGCCAGCCATACTGTCACTGTCACGGTTATCAAAGGCTCCTGAGTGGCCTGATACACCAGAAGCTGCTTATGATTAGTTGATGACTTTAACAAACCCTGGGCTTGTTTATCAGCAGCAGACAATGAAGATTCCCCAGCAAGAACCAATCTTGAACTTCTACTGGAAACAACCAGTCTACACTGACTGCCCGATGTAGAATCCACAGTGCCATCCTTGTCTGTACAGCCATCTTCAACTTCCCCATGTCTACACGCATCCCGATTTTCACCTGCAGATGAATCCGTATTAGGCACATTGACAATTTAGCATTAGGTGAGTGGCACAAATTGGAGTACTGATCATGTTCACCTTTGGAATCAACTGAATCAGGTTGAGAGTTGCATTTGTTTGCACGCCCTTCATGGATTTCAATTTTGACTGAAGATCCAACTGCTTTTGAATCTGCTAGCTCAGGAGATGGCACAGTTTGGTGTTGTTCCTCCTTTGCAGCCAAACAAGAATCACTTTTCACTTCCTTCCCACCAACAACTTTCTTAGCATCTGCTGGCCCTGGATCCTGTGATGGTCCCACATCACTTTCTACTTTAACCTTCCAGCATTGTCACCCTCACAGCCCAATTTCTTTGCAGATGAATTTCTGGGTGAAGAAGATGGGGAAACCAATTCAGATTTAGATATTTCTCCTGCCACACTAGCAAGAAGATCCATTGCTGTGTCATCTCCAGCATGCAAGGAATGACTAGCTTCAGAGTACTTGATTTCAATCAGAGCATTCATTGGACTGAATGAGTTTCCCACCTTGGTTTCACTTGAACAGACACCTTTTTCATTCATATATGATGAGGCTGGGCATACAACTCGTGATGCATGTGCATCCCTAACAGAATCATCAGGTGTCTGCTGTTATCGTCATCTAACATAGCACATGGTGATTTGTCACCTTCCTCCGAACAAGCAGTTCCTTTAATATCATTACTGTGCCAAGACTCTGCATTAACATCAGAAGTTAAATGAGGCCGAGAATTTTCAGTTTTCATTTCACTCTGCGATCAGTCTGTCATGTCTATCTGCAACCACAGGAGACAAAGCTCTACACCAGTAACAGATGGGTCCTCGAAAGATCCTCCACTTGCACTTCTAGCAGGACTACGGCCAGGATTTGGAAACCGAACAATCAATCTATGATTATTTCCGTGGTCAGATGCATGTCAACTCCTTTTTCAGAAGCTGATCCAGTTGGAGATGATTTATCTGGAAGCAAAGATCGATCAAGGGAGACGCATCTTCCCACAGAAGCTTCCTCCAGGTTCCCTGAAACAAGTCCATTGGTTGCCTTTCGATGGCCCCGTGAAGAACTTCCAGAAGTTTTACTAGCACCACCAGAAGCAGCAGTTGAACTTCTCGCATCCTTTGATGGCTCACTAGAGCATGATTGGCTATTGTTCGGCGACTGGCTCGAGTGCTACTTTTCTCCTCTTTCACAATAGGCAACTCAGAACCACCAGTTGATTTGCAGGGCTGGTCCTTCAAGTTGACAGCAACATTTCCTGGTTGCATATGTTGTACTTTTGAAGAGACATAAGCTACATGATTCAACTTTGCAACAGCATCTGTGCCCCCAGGTTTATCAGTCAAAACCTTTGGTGATGAAACAGTGGATGCTGGATTCTTTGGGCTGTGCTCACTTGAGCCACCTCGTTTGCTTCCAGTATTTGAAATTTCTTGGAAACCTGCTTTTCCAGGCCAGGAAGCAGATTGGCTAGTTAAAGGTTTCGAATCATTCGACTTCATTTCAGCATCAACACGTTTCTTCCAGTTCTCAACAAGACACTTAGCTTCTTCTGTATCTCCAAATTTTTGTGGCTGCGGAGATGATTGACAGATTTTCCAATGCTACAACTTTGCAGTGCACTGAGATTAATAGGCAATTTAGCTAGTGCGCGAAGTAGCGCCAAGAGAAGGTCATCAATAGGCTTATCTGCTTCTTTAGAACTACCATCACCAGACTTCCTTTGTGAGCCTCTTGCAGCCAACTATCCAACACGGGAAGGCCCCTTGATTGCACAAATCTGCCAAGACAATCAGGGCTCTCTGTAGCTGCAATAACATCAGCAAGCATAACCCGACCAGCAAGGTTTACCCTCTGCTCAGTCTGATCAAGTTGCATAAGATGCACGAGCTTTTCAACTGCTTCCGTGTTTTGAAGTCCACCTTTTTCAACCTTTGCTATTTCAGACTTAAAATCGTCCAACTTGCTTCCAGGCTTACTGTCATCAACATGCAGACGATCTCGATCCCGCTTAGCTGGATCAATTCCTAGCTCACCTCTCTCCCTCTTCTTTCCCTTGGATAAACCACAATTCTGTGTACCATCTGTAGAAGTCTTCAGTTGCTGGGATGCTGATGAACCATTTAGCCGCTTTGGAGACCGTCCACCTGGCTGCACTGCAGCATGCATTTCTAGCCTTGTTCTGTATAGAAGCCGATTTACTTCTTCCTGCCGTTCCTGGTAAAAAGTTCACACACGAAACAGCATTATAAATACATATAAGAGATAGACAAAAACATGAAATAAATAATGAACCTACATTAATATAATCCCGGTCGGTAAGCCACCATAAACACTTGTTGTCAATATCGTATACACGCCAACATACAAATGAAGAAATTCCAACCGGGAGCTCAACACCTTTACGTAAAAAGGCAACTTTGCAAGGGTGCAGCAGGGAAACAGCAGATGCCTCGTCCTGGTGGAAAGAGTAGAAGATCTCGTTTGGTACAGCGTTCAGTTGAATGCCCTTGTTAAGCTTAATGTCGGCAGGTCTATAGAGCCAACTAACGCGTAGTTTGGGGTAGCCTTCGTCCTTTTTCTCAATCCAACGTATCAATCCAATGAATGGAGGAACATCAACAGCCCGGAAAGAGCACAATCGCCAACTTGAATCTCGCGCCCGTCCTGAAAATTAAACAGTACTTATTATTTGTTCAAGGAGCACAAAACATCCTTCATATTAGTATGTTACAATGTGGTCTTGTTATTTTGGTGTAGGAATTGAACAATTACAACCTCCCTGTGGAATTATATTTGTATCAAACAAGGAATGAAAAAACAATAGTAAAGCATGTAATTTCAATGAAGACTAGCATGAGAAGTGTCATGAAATGTGTGTTGAGTTGGTTATTCTAGTAGCAGTTGCTAGCATGCTAATATGTAAACAGACTTTATTTTGTATCATTGGATTGATACGTTGGATTGAGAAAAAGGACGAAGGCTACCCCAAACTACGCGTTAGTTGGCTCTATAGACCTGCCGACATTAAGCTTAACAAGGGCATTCAACTGAACGCTGTACAAACGAGATCTTCTACTCTTTCCACCAGGACGAGGCATCTGCTGTTTCCCTGCTGCACCCTTGCAAAGTTGCCTTTTTACGTAAAGGTGTTGAGCTCCCGGTTGGAATTTCTTCATTTGTATGTTGGCGTGTATACGATATTGACAACAAGTGTTTATGGTGGCTTACGACCGGGATTATATTATGTAGGTTCATTATTTATTTCATGTTTTGTCTATCTCTTATATGTATTTATAATGCTGTTTCGTGTGTGAAACTTTTTACCAGGAACGGCAGGAAGAAGTAAATCGGCTTCTATACAGAACAAGGCTAGAAATGCATGCTGCAGTGCAGCCAGGTGGACGGTCTCCAAAGCGGCTAAATGGTTCATCAGCATCCCAGCAACTGAAGACTTCTACAGATGGTACACAGAATTGTGGTTTATCCAAGGGAAAGAAGAGGGAGAGAGGTGAGCTAGGAATTGATCCAGCTAAGCGGGATCGAGATCGTCTGCATGTTGATGACAGTAAGCCTGGAAGCAAGTTGGACGATTTTAAGTCTGAAATAGCAAAGGTTGAAAAAGGTGGACTTCAAAACACGGAAGCAGTTGAAAAGCTCGTGCATCTTATGCAACTTGATCAGACTGAGCAGAGGGTAAACCTTGCTGGTCGGGTTATGCTTGCTGATGTTATTGCAGCTACAGAGAGCCCTGATTGTCTTGGCAGATTTGTGCAATCAAGGGGCCTTCCCGTGTTGGATAGTTGGCTGCAAGAGGCTCACAAAGGGAAGTCTGGTGATGGTAGTTCTAAAGAAGCAGATAAGCCTATTGATGACCTTCTCTTGGCGCTACTTCGCGCACTAGCTAAATTGCCTATTAATCTCAGTGCACTGCAAAGTTGTAGCATTGAAAATCTGTCAATCATCTCCGCAGCCACAAAAATTTGGAGATACAGAAGAAAGCTAAGTGTCTTGTTGAGAACTGGAAGAAACGTGTTGATGCTGAAATGAAGTCGAATGATTCGAAACCTTTAACTAGCCAATCTGCTTCCTGGCCTGGAAAAGCAGGTTTCCAAGAAATTTCAAATACTGGAAGCAAACGAGGTGGCTCAAGTGAGCACAGCCCAAAGAATCCAGCATCCACTGTTTCATCACCAAAGGTTTTGACTGATAAACCTGGGGGCACAGATGCTGTTGCAAAGTTGAATCATGTAGCTTATGTCTCTTCAAAAGTACAACATATGCAACCAGGAAATGTTGCTGTCAACTTGAAGGACCAGCCCTGCAAATCAACTGGTGGTTCTGAGTTGCCTATTGTGAAAGAGGAGAAAAGTAGCAACTCGAGCCAGTCGCCGAACAATAGCCAATCATGCTCTAGTGAGCCATCAAAGGATGCGAGAAGTTCAACTGCTGCTTCTGGTGGTGCTAGTAAAACTTCTGGAAGTTCTTCACGGGGCCATCGAAAGGCAACCAATGGACTTGTTTCAGGGAACCTGGAGGAAGCTTCTGTGGGAAGATGCGTCTCCCTTGATCGATCTTTGCTTCCAGATAAATCATCTCCAGCATGCAAGGAATGACTAGCTTCAGAGTACTTGATTTCAATCAGAGCATTCATTGGACTGAATGAGTTTCCCACCTTGGTTTCACTTGAACAGACACCTTTTTCATTCATATATGATGAGGCTGGGCATACAACTCGTGATGCATGTGCATCCCTAACAGAATCATCAGGTGTCCTGCTGTTATCGTCATCTAACATAGCACATGGTGATTTGTCACCTTCCTCCGAACAAGCAGTTCCTTTAATATCATTACTGTGCCAAGACTCTGCATTAACATCAGAAGTTAAATGAGGCCGAGAATTTTCAGTTTTCATTTTCACTCTGCGATCAGTCTGTTCATGTCTATCTGCAACCACAGGAGACAAAGCTCTACCACCAGTAACAGATGGGTCCTCGAAAGATCCTCCACTTGCACTTCTAGCAGGACTACGGCCAGGATTTGGAAACCGAACAATCAATCTATGATTATTTCCGTGGTCAGATGCATGTCAACTCCTTTTTCAGAAGCTGATCCAGTTGGAGATGATTTATCTGGAAGCAAAGATCGATCAAGGGAGACGCATCTTCCCACAGAAGCTTCCTCCAGGTTCCCTGAAACAAGTCCATTGGTTGCCTTTCGATGGCCCCGTGAAGAACTTCCAGAAGTTTTACTAGCACCACCAGAAGCAGCAGTTGAACTTCTCGCATCCTTTGATGGCTCACTAGAGCATGATTGGCTATTGTTCGGCGACTGGCTCGAGTTGCTACTTTTCTCCTCTTTCACAATAGGCAACTCAGAACCACCAGTTGATTTGCAGGGCTGGTCCTTCAAGTTGACAGCAACATTTCCTGGTTGCATATGTTGTACTTTTGAAGAGACATAAGCTACATGATTCAACTTTGCAACAGCATCTGTGCCCCAGGTTTATCAGTCAAAACCTTTGGTGATGAAACAGTGGATGCTGGATTCTTTGGGCTGTGCTCACTTGAGCCACCTCGTTTGCTTCCAGTATTTGAAATTTCTTGGAAACCTGCTTTTCCAGGCCAGGAAGCAGATTGGCTAGTTAAAGGTTTCGAATCATTCGACTTCATTTCAGCATCAACACGTTTCTTCCAGTTCTCAACAAGACACTTAGCTTTCTTCTGTATCTCCAAATTTTTGTGGCTGCGGAGATGATTGACAGATTTTCCAATGCTACAACTTTGCAGTGCACTGAGATTAATAGGCAATTTAGCTAGTGCGCGAAGTAGCGCCAAGAGAAGGTCATCAATAGGCTTATCTGCTTCTTTAGAACTACCATCACCAGACTTCCTTTGTGAGCCTCTTGCAGCCAACTATCCAACACGGGAAGGCCCCTTGATTGCACAAATCTGCCAAGACAATCAGGGCTCTCTGTAGCTGCAATAACATCAGCAAGCATAACCCGACCAGCAAGGTTTACCCTCTGCTCAGTCTGATCAAGTTGCATAAGATGCACGAGCTTTTCAACTGCTTCCGTGTTTTGAAGTCCACCTTTTTCAACCTTTGCTATTTCAGACTTAAAATCGTCCAACTTGCTTCCAGGCTTACTGTCATCAACATGCAGACGATCTCGATCCCGCTTAGCTGGATCAATTCCTAGCTCACCTCTCTCCCTCTTCTTTCCCTTGGATAAACCACAATTCTGTGTACCATCTGTAGAAGTCTTCAGTTGCTGGGATGCTGATGAACCATTTAGCCGCTTTGGAGACCGTCCACCTGGCTGCACTGCAGCATGCATTTCTAGCCTTGTTCTGTATAGAAGCCGATTTACTTCTTCCTGCCGTTCCTGGTAAAAAGTTTCACACACGAAACAGCATTATAAATACATATAAGAGATAGACAAAAACATGAAATAAATAATGAACCTACATTAATATAATCCCGGTCGGTAAGCCACCATAAACACTTGTTGTCAATATCGTATACACGCCAACATACAAATGAAGAAATTCAACCGGGAGCTCAACACCTTTACGTAAAAAGGCAACTTTGCAAGGGTGCAGCAGGGAAACAGCAGATGCCTCGTCCTGGTGGAAAGAGTAGAAGATCTCGTTTGGTACAGCGTTCAGTTGAATGCCCTTGTTAAGCTTATGTCGGCAGGTCTATAGAGCCAACTAACGCGTAGTTTGGGGTAGCCTTCGTCCTTTTTCTCAATCCAACGTATCAATCCAATGATACAAAATAAAGTCTGTTTACATATTAGCATGCTAGCAACTGCTACTAGAATAACCAACTCAACACACATTTCATGACACTTCTCATGCTAGTCTTCATTGAAATTACATGCTTTACTATTGTTTTTTCATTCCTTGTTTGATACAAATATAATTCCCACAGGGAGGTTGTAATTGTTCAATTCCTACACCAAAATAACAAGACCACATTGTAACATACTAATATGAAGGATGTTTTGTGCTCCTTGAACAAATAATAAGTACTGTTTAATTTTCAGGACGGGCGCGAGATTCAAGTTGGCGATTGTGCTCTTTTCCGGGCTGTTGATGTTCCTCCATTCATTGGATTGATACGTTGGATTGAGAAAAAGGACGAAGGCTACCCCAAACTACGCGTTAGTTGGCTCTATAGACCTGCCGACATTAAGCTTAACAAGGGCATTCAACTGAACGCTGTACCAAACGAGATCTTCTACTCTTTCCACCAGGACGAGGCATCTGCTGTTTCCCTGCTGCACCCTTGCAAAGTTGCCTTTTTACGTAAAGGTGTTGAGCTCCCGGTTGGAATTTCTTCATTTGTATGTTGGCGTGTATACGATATTGACAACAAGTGTTTATGGTGGCTTACCGACCGGGATTATATTAATGTAGGTTCATTATTTATTTCATGTTTTTGTCTATCTCTTATATGTATTTATAATGCTGTTTCGTGTGTGAAACTTTTTACCAGGAACGGCAGGAAGAAGTAAATCGGCTTCTATACAGAACAAGGCTAGAAATGCATGCTGCAGTGCAGCCAGGTGGACGGTCTCCAAAGCGGCTAAATGGTTCATCAGCATCCCAGCAACTGAAGACTTCTACAGATGGTACACAGAATTGTGGTTTATCCAAGGGAAAGAAGAGGGAGAGAGGTGAGCTAGGAATTGATCCAGCTAAGCGGGATCGAGATCGTCTGCATGTTGATGACAGTAAGCCTGGAAGCAAGTTGGACGATTTTAAGTCTGAAATAGCAAAGGTTGAAAAAGGTGGACTTCAAAACACGGAAGCAGTTGAAAAGCTCGTGCATCTTATGCAACTTGATCAGACTGAGCAGAGGGTAAACCTTGCTGGTCGGGTTATGCTTGCTGATGTTATTGCAGCTACAGAGAGCCTGATTGTCTTGGCAGATTTGTGCAATCAAGGGGCCTTCCCGTGTTGGATAGTTGGCTGCAAGAGGCTCACAAAGGGAAGTCTGGTGATGGTAGTTCTAAAGAAGCAGATAAGCCTATTGATGACCTTCTCTTGGCGCTACTTCGCGCACTAGCTAAATTGCCTATTAATCTCAGTGCACTGCAAAGTTGTAGCATTGGAAAATCTGTCAATCATCTCCGCAGCCACAAAAATTTGGAGATACAGAAGAAAGCTAAGTGTCTTGTTGAGAACTGGAAGAAACGTGTTGATGCTGAAATGAAGTCGAATGATTCGAAACCTTTAACTAGCCAATCTGCTTCCTGGCCTGGAAAAGCAGGTTTCCAAGAAATTTCAAATACTGGAAGCAAACGAGGTGGCTCAAGTGAGCACAGCCCAAAGAATCCAGCATCCACTGTTTCATCACCAAAGGTTTTGACTGATAAACCTGGGGGCACAGATGCTGTTGCAAAGTTGAATCATGTAGCTTATGTCTCTTCAAAAGTACAACATATGCAACCAGGAAATGTTGCTGTCAACTTGAAGGACCAGCCCTGCAAATCAACTGGTGGTTCTGAGTTGCCTATTGTGAAAGAGGAGAAAAGTAGCAACTCGAGCCAGTCGCCGAACAATAGCCAATCATGCTCTAGTGAGCCATCAAAGGATGCGAGAAGTTCAACTGCTGCTTCTGGTGGTGCTAGTAAAACTTCTGGAAGTTCTTCACGGGGCCATCGAAAGGCAACCAATGGACTTGTTTCAGGGAACCTGGAGGAAGCTTCTGTGGGAAGATGCGTCTCCCTTGATCGATCTTTGCTTCCAGATAAATCATCTCCAACTGGATCAGCTTCTGAAAAAGGAGTTGACATGCCATCTGACCACGGAAATAATCATAGATTGATTGTTCGGTTTCCAAATCCTGGCCGTAGTCCTGCTAGAAGTGCAAGTGGAGGATCTTTCGAGGACCCATCTGTTACTGGTGGTAGAGCTTTGTCTCCTGTGGTTGCAGATAGACATGAACAGACTGATCGCAGAGTGAAAATGAAAACTGAAAATTCTCGGCCTCATTTAACTTCTGATGTTAATGCAGAGTCTTGGCACAGTAATGATATTAAAGGAACTGCTTGTTCGGAGGAAGGTGACAAATCACCATGTGCTATGTTAGATGATGATAAACAGCAGGACACCTGATGATTCTGTTAGGGGATGCACATGCATCACGAGTTGTATGCCCAGCCTCATCATATATGAATGAAAAAGGTGTCTGTTCAAGTGAAACCAAGGTGGGAAACTCATTCAGTCCAATGAATGCTCTGATTGAAATCAAGTACTCTGAAGCTAGTCATTCCTTGCATGCTGGAGATGACACAGCAATGGATCTTCTTGCTAGTGTGGCAGGAGAAATATCTAAATCTGAATTGGTTTCCCCATCTTCTTCACCCAGAAATTCATCTGCAAAGAAATTGGGCTGTGAGGGTGACAATGCTGGGAAGGTTAAAGTAGAAAGTGATGTGGGACCATCACAGGATCCAGGGCCAGCAGATGCTAAGAAAGTTGTTGGTGGGAAGGAAGTGAAAAGTGATTCTTGTTTGGCTGCAAAGGAGGAACAACACCAAACTGTGCCATCTCCTGAGCTAGCAGATTCAAAAGCAGTTGGATCTTCAGTCAAAATTGAAATCCATGAAGGGCGTGCAAACAAATGCAACTCTCAACCTGATTCAGTTGATTCCAAAGGTGAACATGATCAGTACTCCAATTTGTGCCACTCACCTAATGCTAAAATTGTCAATGTGCCTAATACGGATTCATCTGCAGGTGAAAATCGGGATGCGTGTAGACATGGGGAAGTTGAAGATGGCTGTACAGACAAGGATGGCACTGTGGATTCTACATCGGGCAGTCAGTGTAGACTGGTTGTTTCCAGTAGAAGTTCAAGATTGGTTCTTGCTGGGGAATCTTCATTGTCTGCTGCTGATAAACAAGCCCAGGGTTTGTTAAAGTCATCAACTAATCATAAGCAGCTTCTGGGTGTATCAGGCCACTCAGGAGCCTTTGATAGCCGTGGACAGTGACAGTATGGCTGGCAAATTAGATTTGATGGCTACAGAGGTGAAAAAAGCTGATGCTGTGGGCGATAGTAGCATACTGCTGAATGAGGAGGAAAAGAAGGAAAATGCTTCTTTCCCTTCGGCTGATGTTCCAAAACTAGTTGTAGCTGCAGCGTCCCCCAGCAAATGGGATTAAGGAGATGAAAGAATCAAAAGACACTTCAAGTGAATCCAATAGTCATGTAAAATCTGAAGGGGTCAATTCTCAGCAAAGTGAGCATAATGCAAAGCAGAGTTCAAAAAAATCCAGTGATGGTGTGAGTGGAAAGGAGGACGGAAAAGATGACTTTGTCTCATCAGATGAAGGTTCTTCCCTAGCTGCCCACACCAAGTCAAATGCTACAGCAAAGCTTGACTTCGACTTGAATGAAGGGATACCTGGGGATGATGGGCATCAGGCTGAGCCAACTATCTCACCTGTTATATGTTCCTCAACGGTCCATTTAACTGGGCTTTCGCCATTTACTTCGCCTATTACATGTGGGCTGCAGTCAGCTCCAATTACAGTAGCTGCTCCAGCTAAAGGACCCTTTGTTCCTCCTGAAAACCTACTAAGAGCAAAGCCTGAGATCGGATGGAAAGGTTCAGCAGCTACGAGTGCATTCCGCCCAGCCGAACCGAGGAAGATTTTGGAGATTCCTGCCACCACACGTGGCATTCCAGTATCTCATACTGCTGGGAAGCAGTCTCGCCCCCAATATGCTTGGTTTTGATTTGAATGTTGCAGGTGACCAAGCTCTCCAGGAAGATATCCCAGAGAGTTCTGCACAGACTACCTGCTCTGAATCTGGAAATACGAAAAGTCGAGATGGCTCATCACTAAGCGCTGGCATTGAGCTTGATCTGAACAGAGCTGATGAAGTTGCAGATAATGGCCAATTTGTGTCAAATGCTTCAGATACAGTTGAACTCCCATTGTCATCAACAAGGTCGTTACCTGGAATTGTTTCTAATGCTGGTATGAATATCTCGAGGGACTTTGATCTTAATAGTGGACCAGGCCTTGATGATGCTGTCACTGAACCTGTGCCAAAGAACCTACCTGCTAAGGATACAAGCAGTATTCAATTCCTACAAGTTCCTGGTTTAAGGATGAATAATGTTGCCATGAGTAATATATCACCATGGCTTGCCTCTGCTAACCCTTGTGGTCCAGTAGCTATACAATCGTTTTTGCCTCCTAGAGAACAGCTGTACCAAATTGAGGCTGCATCCGGAGCCCAGAGGATTATCGCGTCTACCACTGACAGTGGCCAATTTGGAGGTGATCCCTGCAGGGCTCCAGTTATTTCAACGGCTCCAGCGATGGTTTTTCATCCACCTGCATATCAATATGCAGGATTCCCTTCTTTTCCTCCAAGTGTCCACCTTCAAGCACCTGCATTTTCAACATTTGCTAATTCTGCATCTGCAGTTCCGTATTTTCCAACTCTCTCTCCCTCTCTTGTTGGGCCAGCAGGATCATTACCTGCCCATCATTCAAGGCAGTATGCTATAAATCTTGCTGAGGGTAGCAGCAGCAGTGGACGTGACAGTAGTCGTAAATGGGAAAGTCAGGGCCTTGATCTTAACTCAGGCCCTGGAAGTATAGATTTAGAAGGAAAGGATGCACGGGCACCTTTAGCAGTCAGACAAAATTTGATCACACCCCAACATGGCTTTGCCGAAGATCAAGGAACAATTTACCAAATGTTGAAAATGCAGGTGCTTGAAGGTGGACACTTGGAGGAAAAGAAGGGAATCCTGCATATTGATATGCAGGTGGATGAAAAACCATCGCTGGAGCCGTTGAAATAACTGGAGCCCTGCAGGGATCACCTCCAAATTGGCCACTGTCAGTGGTAGACGCGATAATCCTCTGGGCTCCGGATGCAGCCTCAATTTGGTACAGCTGTTCTCTAGGAGGCAAAAACGATTGTATAGCTACTGGACCACAAGGGTTAGCAGAGGCAAGCCATGGTGATATATTACTCATGGCAACATTATTCATCCTTAAACCAGGAACTTGTAGGAATTGAATACTGCTTGTATCCTTAGCAGGTAGGTTCTTTGGCACAGGTTCAGTGACAGCATCATCAAGGCCTGGTCCACTATTAAGATCAAAGTCCCTCGAGATATTCATACCAGCATTAGAAACAATTCCAGGTAACGACCTTGTTGATGACAATGGGAGTTCAACTGTATCTGAAGCATTTGACACAAATTGGCCATTATCTGCAACTTCATCAGCTCTGTTCAGATCAAGCTCAATGCCAGCGCTTAGTGATGAGCCATCTCGACTTTTCGTATTTCCAGATTCAGAGCAGGTAGTCTGTGCAGAACTCTCTGGGATATCTTCCTG
Source organism: Tripidium arundinaceum (assembly GCA_030439765.1). Classification (NCBI taxonomy): domain Eukaryota; kingdom Viridiplantae; phylum Streptophyta; class Magnoliopsida; order Poales; family Poaceae; genus Tripidium; species Tripidium arundinaceum. Next base: position 7,071 of record JAHUYU010002551.1, on the reverse strand, counting down.
GAGAGCTTGGTCACCTGCAACATTCAAATCAAAACCAAGCATGGGGCGAGACTGCTTCCCAGCAGTATGAGATACTGGAATGCCACGTGTGGTGGCAGGAATCTCCAAAATCTTCCTCGGTTCGGCTGGGCGGAATGCACTCGTAGCTGCTGAACCTTTCCATCCGATCTCAGGCTTTGCTCTTAGTAGGTTTTCAGGAGGAACAAAGGGTCCTTTAGCTGGAGCAGCTACTGTAATTGGAGCTGACTGCAGCCCACATGTAATAGGCGAAGTAAATGGCGAAAGCCCAGTTAAATGGACCGTTGAGGAACATATAACAGGTGAGATAGTTGGCTCAGCCTGATGCCCATCATCCCCAGGTATCCCTTCATTCAAGTCGAAGTCAAGCTTTGCTGTAGCATTTGAACCTTGGTGTGGGCAGCTAGGGAAGAACCTTCATCTGATGAGACAAAGTCATCTTTTCCGTCCTCCTTTCCACTCACACCATCACTGGATTTTTTTGAACTCTGCTTTGCATTATGCTCACTTTGCTGAGAATTGACCCCTTCAGATTTTACATGACTATTGGATTCACTTGAAGTGTCTTTTGATTCTTTCATCTCCTTAATCCCATTTGCTGGGGACGCTGCAGCTACAACTAGTTTTGGAACATCAGCCGAAGGGAAAGAAGCATTTTCCTTCTTTTCCTCCTCATTCAGCAGTATGCTACTATCGCCCACAGCATCAGCTTTTTTCACCTCTGTAGCCATCAAATCTAATTTGCCAGCCATACTGTCACTGTCACGGCTATCAAAGGCTCCTGAGTGGCCTGATACACCCAGAAGCTGCTATGATTAGTTGATGACTTTAACAAACCCTGGGCTTGTTTATCAGCAGCAGACAATGAAGATTCCCCAGCAAGAACCAATCTTGAACTTCTACTGGAAACAACCAGTCTACACTGACTGCCCGATGTAGAATCCACAGTGCCATCCTTGTCTGTACAGCCATCTTCAACTTCCCCATGTCTACACGCATCCCGATTTTCACCTGCAGATGAATCCGTATTAGGCACATTGACAATTTTAGCATTAGGTGAGTGGCACAAATTGGAGTACTGATCATGTTCACCTTTGGAATCAACTGAATCAGGTTGAGAGTTGCATTTGTTTGCACGCCCTTCATGGATTTCAATTTTGACTGAAGATCCAACTGCTTTTGAATCTGCTAGCTCAGGAGATGGCACAGTTTGGTGTTGTTCCTCCTTTGCAGCCAAACAGAATCACTTTTCACTTCCTTCCCACCAACAACTTTCTTAGGCATCTGCTGGCCCTGGATCCTGTGATGGTCCCACATCACTTTCTACTTTAACCTTCCCAGCATTGTCACCCTCACAGCCCAATTTCTTTGCAGATGAATTTCTGGGTGAAGAGATGGGGAAACCAATTCAGATTTAGATATTTCTCCTGCCACACTAGCAAGAAGATCCATTGCTGTGTCATCTCCAGCATGCAAGGAATGACTAGCTTCAGAGTACTTGATTTCAATCAGAGCATTCATTGGACTGAATGAGTTTCCCACCTTGGTTTCACTTGAACAGACACCTTTTTCATTCATATATGATGAGGCTGGGCATACAACTCGTGATGCATGTGCATCCCTAACAGAATCATCAGGTGTCCTGCTGTTATCATCATCTAACATAGCACATGGTGATTTGTCACCTTCCTCCGAACAAGCAGTTCCTTTAATATCATTACTGTGCCAAGACTCTGCATTAACATCAGAAGTTAAATGAGGCCGAGAATTTTCAGTTTTCATTTTCACTCTGCGATCAGTCTGTTCATGTCTATCTGCAACCACAGGAGACAAAGCTCTACCACCAGTAACAGATGGGTCCCTCGAAAGATCCTCCACTTGCACTTCTAGCAGGACTACGGCCAGGATTTGGAAACCGAACAATCAATCTATGATTATTTCCGTGGTCAGATGGCATGAACAGACTGATCGCAGAGTGAAAATGAAAACTGAAAATTCTCGGCCTCATTTAACTTCTGATGTTAATGCAGAGTCTTGGCACAGTAAATGATATTAAAGGAACTGCTTGTTCGGAGGAAGGTGACAAATCACCATGTGCTATGTTAGATGATGATAACAGCAGGACACCTGATGATTCTGTTAGGGATGCACATGCATCACGAGTTGTATGCCCACGCCTCATCATATATGAATGAAAAAGGTGTCTGTTCAAGTGAAACCAAGGTGGGAAACTCATTCAGTCCAATGAATGCTCTGATTGAAATCAAGTACTCTGAAGCTAGTCATTCCTGCATGCTGGAGATGACACAGCAATGGATCTTCTTGCTAGTGTGGCAGGAGAAATATCTAAATCTGAATTGGTTTCCCCATCTTCTTCACCCAGAAATTCATCTGCAAAGAAATTGGGCTGTGAGGGTGACAATGCTGGGAAGGTTAAAGTAGAAAGTGATGTGGGACCATCACAGGATCCAGGGCCAGCAGATGCTAAGAAAGTTGTTGGTGGGAAGGAAGTGAAAAGTGATTCTTGTTTGGCTGCAAAGGAGGAACAACACCAAACTGTGCCATCTCCTGAGCTAGCAGATTCAAAAGCAGTTGGATCTTCAGTCAAAATTGAAATCCATGAAGGGCGTGCAAACAAATGCAACTCTCAACCTGATTCAGATGATTCCAAAGGTGAACATGATCAGTACTCCAATTTGTGCCACTCACCTAATGCTAAAATTGTCAATGTGCCTAATACGGATTCATCTGCAGGTGAAAATCGGGATGCGTGTAGACATGGGGAAGTTGAAGATGGCTGTACAGACAAGGATGGCACTGTGGATTCTACATCGGGCAGTCAGTGTAGACTGGTTGTTTCCAGTAGAAGTTCAAGATTGGTTCTTGCTGGGGAATCTTCATTGTCTGCTGCTGATAAACAAGCCCAGGGTTTGTTAAAGTCATCAACTAATCATAAGCAGCTTCTGGGTGTATCAGGCCACTCAGGAGCCTTTGATAGCCGTGACAGTGACAGTATGGCTGGCAAATTAGATTTGATGGCTACAGAGGTGAAAAAAGCTGATGCTGTGGGGCGATAGTAGCATACTGCTGAATGAGGAGGAAAAGAAGGAAAATGCTTCTTTCCCCTTCGGCTGATGTTCCAAAACTAGTTGTAGCTGCAGCGTCCCCAGCAAATGGGATTAAGGAGATGAAAGAATCAAAAGACACTTCAAGTGAATCCAATAGTCATGTAAAATCTGAAGGGGTCAATTCTCAGCAAAGTGAGCATAATGCAAAGCAGAGTTCAAAAAAATCCAGTGATGGTGTGAGTGGAAAGGAGGACGGAAAAGATGACTTTGTCTCATCAGATGAAGGTTCTTCCCTAGCTGCCCACACCAAGTCAAATGCTACAGCAAAGCTTGACTTCGACTTGAATGAAGGGATACCTGGGGATGATGGGCATCAGGCTGAGCCAACTATCTCACCTGTTATATGTTCCTCAACGGTCCATTTAACTGGGCTTTCGCCATTTACTTCGCCTATACATGTGGGCTGCAGTCAGCTCCAATTACAGTAGCTGCTCCAGCTAAAGGACCCTTTGTTCCTCCTGAAAACCTACTAAGAGCAAAGCCTGAGATCGGATGGAAAGGTTCAGCAGCTACGAGTGCATTCCGCCCAGCCGAACCGAGGAAGATTTGGAGATTCCTGCCACCACACGTGGCATTCCAGTATCTCATACTGCTGGGAAGCAGTCTCGCCCCATGCTTGGTTTTGATTTGAATGTTGCAGGTGACCAAGCTCTCCAGGAAGATATCCCAGAGAGTTCTGCACAGACTACCTGCTCTGAATCTGGAAATACGAAAAGTCGAGATGGCTCATCACTAAGCGCTGGCATTGAGCTTGATCTGAACAGAGCTGATGAAGTTGCAGATAATGGCCAATTTGTGTCAAATGCTTCAGATACAGTTGAACTCCCATTGTCATCAACAAGGTCGTTACCTGGAATTGTTTCTAATGCTGGTATGAATATCTCGAGGGACTTTGATCTTAATAGTGGACCAGGCCTTGATGATGCTGTCACTGAACCTGTGCCAAAGAACCTACCTGCTAAGGATACAAGCAGTATTCAATTCCTACAAGTTCCTGGTTTAAGGATGAATAATGTTGCCATGAGTAATATATCACCATGGCTTGCCTCTGCCTAACCCTTGTGGTCCAGTAGCTATACAATCGTTTTTGCCTCCTAGAGAACAGCTGTACCAAATTGAGGCTGCATCCGGAGCCCAGAGGATTATCGCGTCTACCACTGACAGTGGCCAATTTGGAGGTGATCCCCTGCAGGGCTCCAGTTATTTCAACGGCTCCAGCGATGGTTTTTCATCCCACCTGCATATCAATATGCAGGATTCCCTTCTTTTCCTCCAAGTGTCCACCTTCAAGCACCTGCATTTTCAACATTTGGTAAATTGTTCCTTGATCTTCGGCAAAGCCATGTTGGGGTGTGATCAAATTTTGTCTGACTGCTAAAGGTGCCCGTGCATCCTTTCCTTCTAAATCTATACTTCCAGGGCCTGAGTTAAGATCAAGGCCCTGACTTTCCCATTTACGACTACTGTCACGTCCACTGCTGCTGCTACCCTCAGCAAGATTTATAGCATACTGCCTTGAATGATGGGCAGGTAATGATCCTGCTGGCCCAACAAGAGAGGGAGAGAGAGTTGGAAAATACGGAACTGCAGATGCAGAATAGCAAATGTTGAAAATGCAGGTGCTTGAAGGTGGACACTTGGAGGAAAAGAAGGGAATCCTGCATATTGATATGCAGGTGGATGAAAAACCATCGCTGGAGCCGTTGAAATAACTGGAGCCCTGCAGGGATCACCTCCAAAATTGGCCACTGTCAGTGGTAGACGCGATAATCCTCTGGGCTCCGGATGCAGCCTCAATTTGGTACAGCTGTTCTCTAGGAGGCAAAAACGATTGTATAGCTACTGGACCACAAGGGTTAGCAGAGGCAAGCCATGGTGATATATTACTCATGGCAACATTATTCATCCTTAAACCAGGAACTTGTAGGAATTGAATACTGCTTGTATCCTTAGCAGGTAGGTTCTTTGGCACAGGTTCAGTGACAGCATCATCAAGGCCTGGTCCACTATTAAGATCAAAGTCCCTCGAGATATTCATACCAGCATTAGAAACAATTCCAGGTAACGACCTTGTTGATGACAATGGGAGTTCAACTGTATCTGAAGCATTTGACACAAATTGGCCATTATCTGCAACTTCATCAGCTCTGTTCAGATCAAGCTCAATGCCAGCGCTTAGTGATGAGCCATCTCGACTTTCGTATTTCCAGATTCAGAGCAGGTAGTCTGTGCAGAACTCTCTGGGATATCTTCCTGGAGAGCTTGGTCACCTGCAACATTCAAATCAAAACCAAGCATGGGGCGAGACTGCTTCCCAGCAGTATGAGATACTGGAATGCCACGTGTGGTGGCAGGAATCTCCAAAATCTTCCTCGGTTCGGCTGGGCGGAATGCACTCGTAGCTGCTGAACCTTTCCATCCGATCTCAGGCTTTGCTCTTAGTAGGTTTTCAGGAGGAACAAAGGGTCCTTTAGCTGGAGCAGCTACTGTAATTGGAGCTGACTGCAGCCCACATGTAATAGGCGAAGTAAATGGCGAAAGCCCAGTTAAATGGACCGTTGAGGAACATATAACAGGTGAGATAGTTGGCTCAGCCTGATGCCCATCATCCCCAGGTATCCCTTCATTCAAGTCGAAGTCAAGCTTTGCTGTAGCATTTGACTTGGTGTGGGCAGCTAGGGAAGAACCTTCATCTGATGAGACAAAGTCATCTTTTCCGTCCTCCTTTCCACTCACACCATCACTGGATTTTTTTGAACTCTGCTTTGCATTATGCTCACTTTGCTGAGAATTGACCCCTTCAGATTTAACATGACTATTGGATTCACTTGAAGTGTCTTTTGATTCTTTCATCTCCTTAATCCCATTTGCTGGGGACGCTGCAGCTACAACTAGTTTTGGAACATCAGCCGAAGGGAAAGAAGCATTTTCCTTCTTTCCTCCTCATTCAGCAGTATGCTACTATCGCCCACAGCATCAGCTTTTTATCACTCTGTAGCCATCAAATCTAATTTGCCAGCCATACTGTCACTGTCACGGCTATCAAAGGCTCCTGAGTGGCCTGATACACCCAGAAGCTGCTTATGATTAGTTGATGACTTTAACAAACCCTGGGCTTGTTTATCAGCAGCAGACAATGAAGATTCCCCAGCAAGAACCAATCTTGAACTTCTACTGGAAACAACCAGTCTACACTGACTGCCCGATGTAGAATCCACAGTGCCATCCTTGTCTGTACAGCCATCTTCAACTTCCCCATGTCTACACGCATCCCGATTTTCACCTGCAGATGAATCCGTATTAGGCACATTGACAATTTTAGCATAGGTGAGTGGCACAAATTGGAGTACTGATCATGTTCACCTTTGGAATCAACTGAATCAGGTTGAGAGTTGCATTTGTTTGCACGCCCTTCATGGATTTCAATTTTGACTGAAGATCCAACTGCTTTTGAATCTGCTAGCTCAGGAGATGGCACAGTTTGGTGTTGTTCCTCCTTTGCAGCCAAACAAGAATCACTTTTCACTTCCTTCCCACCAACAACTTTCTTAGCATCTGCTGGCCTGGATCCTGTGATGGTCCCACATCACTTTCTACTTTAACCTTCCCAGCATTGTCACCCTCACAGCCCAATTTCTTTGCAGATGAATTTCTGGGTGAAGAAGATGGGGAAACCAATTCAGATTTAGATATTTCTCCTGCCACACTAGCAAGAAGATCCATTGCTGTGTCATCTCCCAGCATGCAAGGAATGACTAGCTTCAGAGTACTTGATTTCAATCAGAGCATTCATTGGACTGAATGAGTTTCCCACCTTGGTTTCACTTGAACAGACACCTTTTTCATTCAATATGATGAGGCTGGGCAAACAACTCGTGATTGCTGTGCATCCCTAACAGAATCATCAGGTGTCCTGCTGTTATCC
>JAHUYU010000457.1:0-20731 GCA_030439765.1 Tripidium arundinaceum | reverse complement strand
ACCCAACCCGAAACATACCCCATTTGCGCCTTTCGGTAACCTCTAACAAGGTAGAAAAGGTCCTCATACTTGACTAAAGCCAGAGCCATGTAGCCCTCACGGTTGTACTGTAAGTCCCGGATGATCACTTACAGATAAGTCCTTACGGAGAGGAATCTCGAGCATCACAAAAACTATGCTCTAGCCCCCTTGTTCCATGTTACTAAAAAGTCATCTTTTAGTGCTTATTGCATATATCATTAGTCAAGATTACAAGATCATGGTTATAATATAAGAGCGCTAGCATCACACTACCCAATACAATAACCCATAGGTATCAAGGTACAAGGTTCAAAAACTAGGATATCCTTAATGGTAGTCAAGGTAGACACATGCAGTATGATTTAAATAATTAAGGTGAATAGGAACAAGGATGATCCCATGCTATACTTGCCTTAAACACTTGCTCAACTCTCACACCATCAGCTTTCAGTCATCACCTTCTGATCTTCAGCGCCCACAAACGATTCTCATCTACTCGTAGCAAGCACCACATATAGGCAAACATACAAGCAACAAATAAAACACAACTAAGAACAGTACACCATACAAGAGCAAACAGCGTACTAAAAGAGAGCTAGTGCTACGATCACGAGATCACAAGAAACGCCGATAACAGAAATATCGTTAAAAGGAAACGACTATGGGAAGCTTTATATTATAAAAAGAAAAGAAAAGCCTACATACTTGATTTATTTTAATTAAACAAAACAATGTGAGTAGCATTAATGCAGATTATTCAAAACATATTTAATTTCAAAAGTCAGGTAAAAGCTAATCATGTTTTATTTATAAATGTTATCACAAAATTTATTAAACAAATTAAACTTTATCTTTGCAATGGAAATAGGCATGTGAGAGCATCTACTCGTACTTAATCAGCTAATCAAATTATATTCTAGAAACACATTTAGTTAACAATTAATCATATTAACTTTTATGTACAAAATATCAAAGTTAAACACCTATATTGCTTGTAATTAGTTTTATAATTAAAAGCAATATAGGTGTTTAACTTTGATATTTTGTACATAAAAGTTAATATGATTAATTGTTAACTAAATGTGTTTCTAGAATATAATTTGATTAGCTGATTAAGTACGAGTAGATGCTCTCACATGCCTATTTCCATTGCAAAGATAAAGTTTAATTTGTTTAATAAATTTTGTGATAACATTTATAAATAAAACATGATTAGCTTTACCTGACTTTTGAAATTAAATATGTTTTGAATAATCTGCATTAATGCTACTCACATTGTTTTGTTTAATTAAAATAAATCAAGTATGTAGGCTTTTCTTTTCTTTTTATAATATAAAGCTTCCCATAGTCGTTTCCTTTTAACGATATTTCTGTTATCGGCGTTTCTTGTGATCTCGTGATCGTAGCACTAGCTCTCTTTTAGTACGCTGTTTGCTCTTGTATGGTGTACTGTTCTTAGTTGTGTTTTATTTGTTGCTTGTATGTTTGCCTATATGTGGTGCTTGCTACGAGTAGATGCTCTCACATGCATATATCATTAGTCAAGATTACAAGATCATGGTTATAATATAAGAGCGCTAGCATCACACTACCCAATACAATAACCCATAGGTATCAAGGTACAAGGTTCAAAAACTAGGATATCCTTAATGGTAGTCAAGGTAGACACATGCAGTATGATTTAAATAATTAAGGTGAATAGGAACAAGGATGATCCCATGCTATACTTGCCTTAAACACTTGCTCAACTCTCACACCATCAGCTTTCAGTCATCACCTTCTGATCTTCAGCGCCCACAAACGATTCTCATCTACTCGTAGCAAGCACCACATATAGGCAAACATACAAGCAACAAATAAAACACAACTAAGAACAGTACACCATACAAGAGCAAACAGCGTACTAAAAGAGAGCTAGTGCTACGATCACGAGATCACAAGAAACGCCGATAACAGAAATATCGTTAAAAGGAAACGACTATGGGAAGCTTTATATTATAAAAAGAAAAGAAAAGCCTACATACTTGATTTATTTTAATTAAACAAAACAATGTGAGTAGCATTAATGCAGATTATTCAAAACATATTTAATTTCAAAAGTCAGGTAAAAGCTAATCATGTTTTATTTATAAATGTTATCACAAAATTTATTAAACAAATTAAACTTTATCTTTGCAATGGAAATAGGCATGTGAGAGCATCTACTCGTACTTAATCAGCTAATCAAATTATATTCTAGAAACACATTTAGTTAACAATTAATCATATTAACTTTTATGTACAAAATATCAAAGTTAAACACCTATATTGCTTTTAATTATAAAACTAATTACAAGCATATTAATCAATTTAATATTTAGCTATAGACAGAAAAACATGGGACATAAAAAGCATTAGCACTACTGCATAGAGCGCGTCGACACGAATCTAACGCAACTTGAATGAAGCAAAACGGAGTTAAAACGAATAAACGGCGGAGATTAACAACTGAGTGGCAAACTTGTAATTACCTTGTCTTCATCCATTAGCCTCCCGTACAGGCGTACAGCCACCATGCAGCCATGGAGGGAACCAGCGGCAGAGGAGCTCGGGTGGGGCTGGCCTTGGCCACGCAGCTAGAGGGCTTGCCGCGGTGGCACGCGGCCGCATGCAGCACGTGCTCGCCTGGGCCGGCAGCGGCGGCGGCTTGGCCGGGCGGGGCGGCGTAGTAGAGAAAGGAGGGAAAAATCTAATTTATTACCTTAGGGATTCCCAAACTAGGGGCTCCCCTTACGGTAATTCAGGTGTGCTAGGTGTATGTTACCCACAGTCAACCGTCCCTGTGGATCTTGGAGGCTTCACTCAAAGATTAGAATGTGTATTTCCGCTACTCTGATAAATACCTTGTCTCTATGTAATATTGTTGTTCGTTATATATTAAAGCATTGTCTCTTGATACTATTGTAATTTGTCGCTATATGTGTGATTTGACTTCCTGGGCACACATATAGTTAGTACTCGGTTTTGTTTTTAAAACTGGGTGTGACATACCAATAGCCTAAACAAAGCATTGAAGATATGTTTCCAAACATTGATTAACTCGTTCTGTCTGCCCATCCATTTGAGTGTGGTAGGCGGAGCTCATCCGGAGTTCTGTGCCAGTAAGTCCTGATCTGAGATGATAGCCATTGGAAGCCCTATAACTTGTAAATATTGTCCAGGAAGAGTCGTGCAACGGTGAAGGCCAAGAAGGGATGTGCCAATGGCAGAAAATGAGCGAATTTAGTGTACTTATCCACGACCAAGATGGCATTAGCAGAGCCAGAGCGCGCCAGACCTTCAATGAAGTCCATAGATATGACTTCCCAAGATGCTGACGGCACAACAGAGGTGGCAAGAGGCCTGGATACTTGGCTCAATTCAGCTTAGATTCTAGGCAAATCTGGCAATTCTGCACATGCTGCCAAATGTCTTGTTTCATCCCGGGCCAGAAGAACAACTGTTTGATCTTAATGTAAGTAGCTGGAGCCCCAGAGTGTCCCCTGACGGGGCTTGAGTGAAGAGCCGCCACAATCTTGTTCTAGAAAGAACGATTAGAGCACAACCACACTTGAGGGAGTTCGAACTTCGAAAAAACAAATATCATGTCTCATTGCATTTCAATTAGCTATATTTGTGTTTGCCTCAATCTATTGTGGGTTGTGCTTTTTTGTGTGTAGGAATATATCATAACATAGCCCCTGGAAGGTCCCTGCAAAATTGGATTGAAGTTGGAATTGAAAAGCAGCAAGTTTCAGTTTTGGGGCTGCTTTGCCCGTGCATACTGGACCAGTCCGATTTGATACCCCAGAAACTGAATTCCTATACATTGTGTTTAATCTCTTCTGTTGCAAGTGTTTAGCTCTTAGGCTTGTTTAACAATCTTTACATGCTTAGTGTATCACTCTAGAGGGGGTTCATTATTCTGATTTGGGAATTGGAAATCCACACTCTAACGGTTTCCGCATTTTAAGTTGTAAATTTTCAAAAATACCATTGCCACAACACAGGGATATAGTAACACCAACATTTGTTACTATAGACTAAAAAATGTTATTAGCTTTCTTAGTAATATATTTTTTTAATGTTCCAATTGGCCATGTTACTATAAACTGATCTATTATAACACATTTATTTGTCTACTAGAGCATTTTGCTACTGTTTCAATAAATTGAATTACTTCAAAGTGAAATTTTAGTATGTCATTTGCTTACTATGAATAGCCTGCTTATTAAAGAGTACTCCATTCATGTATCCGATCTTTCTGATGTGTTTCAGCAGTTCGGTGTTTGCTGAAATGCTGAAGTAAATATGGAAGATTTGAAACAACAAATTGGGATTGTGCATGATTCACTCTGGCGAAACTCACAGGTGTACTCTCTTCAAGTTTGTCGTTTTTTTCTAACATACATTTTGGATATATTTACCATGTGACGTCTTCATGTGTTAGTTTGCTTCAAGCAATTATGCTTTCTTTTACAGGTTGAAAAAAGGGGCTAATGACACATCTTGTATTGCTTTTCTTCCATTTAAGTTACTACTTAATTGTTTGCTTTCCTCTCTGTTATCTTTTTCTTTCTTCTGTTTAACAGTTTTAATTTGTTCCATGTTAAAGCAACCATTGAGGATGACCTCCTTCCTTATTTTGCTATTATATGATTGTAGCTGCTGCTAATTTTCTAATGCTAAGTGCATCAATCTGTGCAGATAGGAAATGCAAGGCATCTTTAACTCACAACATTCTATGATTTTGTGGTATTTTGTTTGTGCCATGCCTTTCTTTTTCACTTTCATTTTGTGATTGCACAATTAGGAAGTTTCAAATACATTACCATCTTACTAATACAACTCATACCCATGTGTACATGTTTCTAAATTTTCCTTATGTGCTCGCACGGGCACACGGCGTAGTACGTCTCCCTGCAGCCGTGCAGCACCATTGATGAGGTATTCTTACTAGCTGCACCAGCGCCGTACACGGAGCCACCTACTGCCGTACCAGCTTCAATGAGTTAAATTTCTACACATCAACAGAGGAGTGTTGCTAAAATATTGTTATAGCCTAGAGACTTGTGTTCGCTGCACCTTAGTAACATACCGCTGAAATTTGCTGATGCATATGTCAATGTGTATTTTTTTTTCTTAAGCAGGAAGATACAGTTTGAGTGGAACCTCAGAGCCATGGCGTGGTCAAGTTAAGCAATTGTACAACGTCAAACAAGCAATTTCCAAGGCTACATAAGACAGATTGCTTTTGTCATCGCAATCATAGTTACAAACTTCATAGCTCTAGTTTGGAGATACAAATGAAAGTCTTGTAGTATTAGTTAGTCAGTTTACATAATGATTCCAAATACTATTTTAGAGGATAATGGCTTAATTTGATATATGTGATTATGAATTTCTTTTTGGTATAATTCTTTTGCGGAAATATTTTATTAACCAGATATCGAATGCAATAGGTGTTGCCAAAATATCTTCCTGTTGCGATAAATCCAAATGCAACAGTTATAATTCATTGTCATAATGTATTGCTACAATGCTCTTGCGTTGTGTTATCTTCTTTCCACGTGCATTGAGTGATGCTATAAGATTTGGTTACAACTGCAATATTTTGTTGCGATAATATTTCTTGCCACAACACAATTTCCATAGCAATAGAACCTAGTGCAATACAACATTTTGCGTGGCAATTGTGGCTATGGCCACAAAATGGTTTTTGTGGCTATGGCCACAAAGAATTCATATATATTGCAATGAAGCAAACTACGTGGCAATTGGTTCAATTCATTGTAATTAGACAAAGTGTTACTAGAGCTTAAAAAAGTGTTACAAACTATATACTCTATCATAATATGGAAGTGTTATTAGAGCTAAAAAAATTGTTACAACAGATAATCATTGTAACACTAGACAAATGCTCTAGTAGACAAATAAATGTGTTATAATAGATCAGTTTATAGTAACATGGCCAATTGGAACATTAAAAAAATATATTACTAAGAAAGCTAATAACATTTTTTAGTCTATAGTAACAAATGTTGGTGTTACTATATCCCTGTGTTGTGGCAATGGTATTTTTGAAAATTTACAACTTAAAATGCGGAAACCGTTAGAGTGTGGATTTCCAATTCCCAAATCAGAATAATGAACCCCCTCTAGAGTGATACACTAAGCATGTAAAGATTGTTAAACAAGCCTAAGAGCTAAACACTTGCAACAGAAGAGATTAAACACAATGTATAGGAATTCAGTTTCTGGGGTATCAAATCGGACTGGTCCAGTATGCACGGGCAAAGCAGCCCCAAAACTGAAACTTGCTGCTTTTCAATTCCAACTTCAATCCAATTTTGCAGGGACCTTCCAGGGGCTATGTTATGATATATTCCTACACACAAAAAAGCACAACCCACAATAGATTGAGGCAAACACAAATATAGCTAATTGAAATGCAATGAGACATGATATTTGTTTTTTCGAAGTTCGAACTCCCTCAAGTGTGGTTGTGCTCTAATCGTTCTTTCTAGAACAAGATTGTGGCGGCTCTTCACTCAAGCCCCGTCAGGGGACACTCTGGGGCTCCAGCTACTTACATTAAGATCAAACAGTTGTTCTTCTGGCCCGGGATGAAACAAGACATTTGGCAGCATGTGCAGAATTGCCAGATTTGCCTAGAATCTAAGCTGAATTGAGCCAAGTATCCAGGCCTCTTGCCACCTCTGTTGTGCCGTCAGCATCTTGGGAAGTCATATCTATGGACTTCATTGAAGGTCTGGCGCGCTCTGGCTCTGCTAATGCCATCTTGGTCGTGGATAAGTACACTAAATTCGCTCATTTTCTGCCATTGGCACATCCCTTCTTGGCCTTCACCGTTGCACGACTCTTCCTGGACAATATTTACAAGTTATAGGGGCTTCCAATGGCTATCATCTCAGATCAGGACTTACTGGCACAGAACTCCGGATGAGCTCCGCCTACCACACTCAAATGGATGGGCAGACAGAACGAGTTAATCAATGTTTGGAAACATATCTTCAATGCTTTGTTTAGGCTATTGGTATGTCACACCCAGTTTTAAAAACAAAACCGAGTACTAACTATATGTGTGCCCAGGAAGTCAAATCACACATATAGCGACAAATTACAATAGTATCAAGAGACAATGCTTTAATATATAACGAACAACAATATTACATAGAGACAAGGTATTTATCAGAGTAGCGGAAATACACATTCTAATCTTTGAGTGAAGCCTCCAAGATCCACAGGGACGGTTGACTGTGGGTAACATACACCTAGCACACCTGAATTACCGTAAGGGGAGCCCCTAGTTTGGGAATCCCTAAGGTAATAAATTAGATTTTTCCCTCCTTTCTCTACTACGCCGCCCCGCCCGGCCAAGCCGCCGCCGCTGCCGGCCCAGGCGAGCACGTGCTGCATGCGGCCGCGTGCCACCGCGGCAAGCCCTCTAGCTGCGTGGCCAAGGCCAGCCCCACCCGAGCTCCTCTGCCGCTGGTTCCCTCCATGGCTGCATGGTGGCTGTACGCCTGTACGGGAGGCTAATGGATGAAGACAAGGTAATTACAAGTTTGCCACTCAGTTGTTAATCTCCGCCGTTTATTCGTTTTAACTCCGTTTTGCTTCATTCAAGTTGCGTTAGATTCGTGTCGACGCGCTCTATGCAGTAGTGCTAATGCTTTTTATGTCCCATGTTTTTCTGTCTATAGCTAAATATTAAATTGATTAATATGCTTGTAATTAGTTTTATAATTAAAAGCAATATAGGTGTTTAACTTTGATATTTTGTACATAAAAGTTAATATGATTAATTGTTAACTAAATGTGTTTCTAGAATATAATTTGATTAGCTGATTAAGTACGAGTAGATGCTCTCACATGCCTATTTCCATTGCAAAGATAAAGTTTAATTTGTTTAATAAATTTTGTGATAACATTTATAAATAAAACATGATTAGCTTTTACCTGACTTTTGAAATTAAATATGTTTTGAATAATCTGCATTAATGCTACTCACATTGTTTTGTTTAATTAAAATAAATCAAGTATGTAGGCTTTTCTTTTCTTTTTATAATATAAAGCTTCCCATAGTCGTTTCCTTTTAACGATATTTCTGTTATCGGCGTTTCTTGTGATCTCGTGATCGTAGCACTAGCTCTCTTTTAGTACGCTGTTTGCTCTTGTATGGTGTACTGTTCTTAGTTGTGTTTTATTTGTTGCTTGTATGTTTGCCTATATGTGGTGCTTGCTACGAGTAGATGAGAATCGTTTGTGGGCGCTGAAGATCAGAAGGTGATGACTGAAAGCTGATGGTGTGAGAGTTGAGCAAGTGTTTAAGGCAAGTATAGCATGGGATCATCCTTGTTCCTATTCACCTTAATTATTTAAATCATACTGCATGTGTCTACCTTGACTACCATTAAGGATATCCTAGTTTTTGAACCTTGTACCTTGATACCTATGGGTTATTGTATTGGGTAGTGTGATGCTAGCGCTCTTATATTATAACCATGATCTTGTAATCTTGACTAATGATATATGCAATAAGCACTAAAAGATGACTTTTTAGTAACATGGAACAAGGGGGCTAGAGCATAGTTTTTGTGATGCTCGAGATTCCTCTCCGTAAGGACTTATCTGTAAGTGATCATCCGGGACTTACAGTACAACCGTGAGGGCTACATGGCTCTGGCTTTAGTCAAGTATGAGGACCTTTTCTACCTTGTTAGAGGTTACCGAAAGGCGCAAATGGGGTATGTTTCGGGTTGGGTGTAGTGCGGCCTCTGTCCCTATGTGTATAGGCTGCGTGTTATTGTGCTATTCGGAAGGGGGGCTCTACATCTGCAGGACACAGAAACCTAGCGGCCCTAACTTGTTAGACGAACCTTTGAAAGACTTCATAGTGTACCCTGCCCGCTCACCTTGGAAGTGTTTTGGGAGTTGCAAACCCGGGCATATGGGCAACACGACTCACGGTGAAAGTGTACAACCTCTGCAGAGTGTAAAACTGTTATAACAGCTGTGCTCACGGTCACGAGCGGCCTTGGAACATTTATGGAATAGATGATCATTAATGGTTAATTGTTTATATGCTATTCGTTATTCATGTTTACCTGATCATGTGTTACTTGGGCTTATAGAACAATTGTCGCTACTCAATTGCTTAAAAGTTGACTCACTAAAAGCTAATGCAGTTAACCTGTGCCATGCCTAATTGAGCCTCATGAACCCCGTGTTATTCTTGTTGAGTACGAGATGTACTTACGCTTGTTTATTTTCAATACTTGGATAAAAATCCCGGATGGGTAACAGAAGATAGAGCTTGGTTAAAATTTTTTGAGGAGTGCTAGGTGTATGTTACCCACAGTCAACCGTCCCTGTGGATCTTGGAGGCTTCACTCAAAGATTAGAATGTGTATTTCCGCTACTCTGATAAATACCTTGTCTCTATGTAATATTGTTGTTCGTTATATATTAAAGCATTGTCTCTTGATACTATTGTAATTTGTCGCTATATGTGTGATTTGACTTCCTGGGCACACATATAGTTAGTACTCGGTTTTGTTTTTAAAACTGGGTGTGACATACCAATAGCCTAAACAAAGCATTGAAGATATGTTTCCAAACATTGATTAACTCGTTCTGTCTGCCCATCCATTTGAGTGTGGTAGGCGGAGCTCATCCGGAGTTCTGTGCCAGTAAGTCCTGATCTGAGATGATAGCCATTGGAAGCCCCTATAACTTGTAAATATTGTCCAGGAAGAGTCGTGCAACGGTGAAGGCCAAGAAGGGATGTGCCAATGGCAGAAAATGAGCGAATTAGTGTACTTATCCACGACCAAGATGGCATTAGCAGAGCCAGAGCGCGCCAGACCTTCAATGAAGTCCATAGATATGACTTCCCAAGATGCTGACGGCACAACAGAGGTGGCAAGAGGCCTGGATACTTGGCTCAATTCAGCTTAGATTCTAGGCAAATCTGGCAATTCTGCACATGCTGCCAAATGTCTTGTTTCATCCCGGGCCAGAAGAACAACTGTTTGATCTTAATGTAAGTAGCTGGAGCCCCAGAGTGTCCCCTGACGGGGCTTGAGTGAAGAGCCGCCACAATCTTGTTCTAGAAAGAACGATTAGAGCACAACCACACTTGAGGGAGTTCGAACTTCGAAAAAAACAAATATCATGTCTCATTGCATTTCAATTAGCTATATTTGTGTTTGCCTCAATCTATTGTGGGTTGTGCTTTTTTGTGTGTAGGAATATATCATAACATAGCCCCTGGAAGGTCCCTGCAAAATTGGATTGAAGTTGGAATTGAAAAGCAGCAAGTTTCAGTTTTGGGGCTGCTTTGCCCGTGCATACTGGACCAGTCCGATTTGATACCCCAGAAACTGAATTCCTATACATTGTGTTTAATCTCTTCTGTTGCAAGTGTTTAGCTCTTAGGCTTGTTTAACAATCTTTACATGCTTAGTGTATCACTCTAGAGGGGGTTCATTATTCTGATTTGGGAATTGGAAATCCACACTCTAACGGTTTCCGCATTTTAAGTTGTAAATTTTCAAAAATACCATTGCCACAACACAGGGATATAGTAACACCAACATTTGTTACTATAGACTAAAAAATGTTATTAGCTTTCTTAGTAATATATTTTTTTAATGTTCCAATTGGCCATGTTACTATAAACTGATCTATTATAACACATTTATTTGTCTACTAGAGCATTTGTCTAGTGTTACAATGATTATCTGTTGTAACAATTTTTTTAGCTCTAATAACACTTCCATATTATGATAGAGTATATAGTTTGTAACACTTTTTTAAGCTCTAGTAACACTTTGTCTAATTACAATGAATTGAACCAATTGCCACGTAGTTTGCTTCATTGCAATATATATGAATTCTTTGTGGCCATAGCCACAAAAACCATTTTGTGGCCATAGCCACAATTGCCACGCAAAATGTTGTATTGCACTAGGTTCTATTGCTATGGAAATTGTGTTGTGGCAAGAAATATTATCGCAACAAAATATTGCAGTTGTAACCAAATCTTATAGCATCACTCAATGCACGTGGAAAGAAGATAACACAACGCAAGAGCATTGTAGCAATACATTATGACAATGAATTATAACTGTTGCATTTGGATTTATCGCAACAGGAAGATATTTTGGCAACACCTATTGCATTCGATATATGGTTAATAAAATATTTCCGCAAAAGAATTATACCAAAAAGAAATTCATAATCACATATATCAAATTAAGCCATTATCCTCTAAAATAGTATTTGGAATCATTATGTAAACTGACTAACTAATACTACAAGACTTTCATTTGTATCTCCAAACTAGAGCTATGAAGTTTGTAACTATGATTGCGATGACAAAAGCAATCTGTCTTATGTAGCCTTGGAAATTGCTTGTTTGACGTTGTACAATTGCTTAACTTGACCACGCCATGGCTCTGAGGTTCCACTCAAACTGTATCTTCCTGCTTAAGAAAAAAAAATACACATTGACATATGCATCAGCAAATTTCAGCGGTATGTTACTAAGGTGCAGCGAACACAAGTCTCTAGGCTATAACAATATTTTAGCAACACTCCTCTGTTGATGTGTAGAAATTTAACTCATTGAAGCTGGTACGGCAGTAGGTGGCTCCGTGTACGGCGCTGGTGCAGCTAGTAAGAATACCTCATCAATGGTGCTGCACGGCTGCAGGGAGACGTACTACGCCGTGTGCCCGTGCGAGCACATAAGGAAAATTTAGAAACATGTACACATGGGTATGAGTTGTATTAGTAAGATGGTAATGTATTTGAAACTTCCTAATTGTGCAATCACAAAATGAAAGTGAAAAAGAAAGGCATGGCACAAACAAAATACCACAAAATCATAGAATGTTGTGAGTTAAAGATGCCTTGCATTTCCTATCTGCACAGATTGATGCACTTAGCATTAGAAAATTAGCAGCAGCTACAATCATATAATAGCAAAATAAGGAAGGAGGTCATCCTCAATGGTTGCTTTAACATGGAACAAATTAAAACTGTTAAACAGAAGAAAGAAAAAGATAACAGAGAGGAAAGCAAACAATTAAGTAGTAACTTAAATGGAAGAAAAGCAATACAAGATGTGTCATTAGCCCCTTTTTTCAACCTGTAAAAGAAAGCATAATTGCTTGAAGCAAACTAACACATGAAGACGTCACATGGTAAATATATCCAAAATGTATGTTAGAAAAAAACGACAAACTTGAAGAGAGTACACCTGTGAGTTTCGCCAGAGTGAATCATGCACAATCCCAATTTGTTGTTTCAAATCTTCCATATTTACTTCAGCATTTCAGCAAACACCGAACTGCTGAAACACATCAGAAAGATCGGATACATGAATGGAGTACTCTTTAATAAGCAGGCTATTCATAGTAAGCAAATGACATACTAAAATTTCACTTTGAAGTAATTCAATTTATTGAAACAGTAGCAAAATGCATGGATGTCTAGGTGCAGAGCACAGATCAAACAAACAAATCAAAGTAGGAGGAATATGTGTGATACCTGAAGCACCTTGGCCTAGTAGAGCAAGTTCTTGCCAGGGCACTAAAAAAAAGGGCGCCTTGGCCT
This sequence comes from Tripidium arundinaceum, assembly GCA_030439765.1. Taxonomy (NCBI): domain Eukaryota; kingdom Viridiplantae; phylum Streptophyta; class Magnoliopsida; order Poales; family Poaceae; genus Tripidium; species Tripidium arundinaceum. Next base: position 8,044 of record JAHUYU010000457.1, on the reverse strand, counting down.
TGTAGGTTTGTCTGCAGGAACAGGCTTGGCCTGATGTCCAGTGACCGGGGTGGAGAACGCTGCTAGCTTGTATGCACCACACCGAGGTAAGCACTTATACTGCCTGAGTAGATGGACATCATCCATTCACATGTATGAGGAGGTCCATATCAGCTGAACATATATTACAATTGTAATTTGTATAACCACAAGAAAGAACGATACAATTTTGTATATGTTCAGTACCTACTTGAAAGTGGAAACTGTGATTGCAGCTCCTACCTACGCTTCATAGTACATGGTTGTCTAAAATAAGTGTCTGCTGTTATTTTTTTAGACCAAAACTGCCCTATTTTTTTTCTTGACATAATGATTGGACTTTATTGTGAGGACTTTGCTGCCCGACATATTCAGACTTGAGAAGTATTCAGAAAAAAATAATCAGACTTGACATGGGCTCTAATATTCGTATATACTTACACAATTTAGATTGAGGAACTAATCATGTTCAGAATTGATTCAGGCTTGATGTATACTGAAACATTCAGACTTTAGATACTGGGAAAAAAACCAAACTTTATTTTTAATCAGTGATGGTCTATTTTTGCTTGATATAGCATGAAATGCCCTTCCTGCATTTTTTTAGAGAGTCATACCTGTAACTAACTTAGTACAAAAGAACATACCTACCACCTGTTATAGCAATAGCGCTCTAGGTTTGCATTTTTTTAGAACACTAAAGATAATAGAGGAACTTCCCTTACTTTACAATCAGACAGCATTTAATACAGTTTGAAATATAGATAGCTTGCATATAAATATTCTTCTTTCAGTTGCACACATTAGACCAGAACCCATAATATAGGTGACTGAAGGTACACATGGAGAATTGCATAACAATATCTTACTCAACCTTTATGCTTAGCATTGTGAAGTAAGGGAAGTTCCTCTATTATCTTTAGTGTTCTAAAAAAATGCAAACCTAGAGCGCTATTGCTATAACAGGTGGTAGGTATGTTCTTTTGTACTAAGTTAGTTACAGGTATGACTCTCTAAAAAAATGCAGGAAGGGCATTTCATGCTATATCAAGCAAAAATAGACCATCACTGATTAAAAATAAAGTTTGGTTTTTTTCCCAGTATCTAAAGTCTGAATGTTTCAGTATACATCAAGCCTGAATCAATTCTGAACATGATTAGTTCCTCAATCTAAATTGTGTAAGTATATACGAATATTAGAGCCCATGTCAAGTCTGATTATTTTTTTCTGAATACTTCTCAAGTCTGAATATGTCGGGCAGCAAAGTCCTCACAATAAAGTCCAATCATTATGTCAAGAAAAAAAATAGGGCAGTTTTGGTCTAAAAAAATAACAGCAGACACTTATTTTAGACAACCATGTACTATGAAGCGTAGGTAGGAGCTGCAATCACAGTTTCCACTTTCAAGTAGGTACTGAACATATACAAAATTGTATCGTTCTTTCTTGTGGTTATACAAATTACAATTGTAATATATGTTCAGCTGATATGGACCTCCTCATACATGTGAATGGATGATGTCCATCTACTCAGGCAGTATAAGTGCTTACCTCGGTGTGGTGCATACAAGCTAGCAGCGTTCTCCACCCCGGTCACTGGACATCAGGCCAAGCCTGTTCCTGCAGACAAACCTACAAGGCCAAGGCGCCCTTTTTTTTAGTGCCCTGGCAAGAACTTGCTCTACTAGGCCAAGGTGCTTCAGGTATCACACATATTCCTCCTACTTTGATTTGTTTGTTTGATCTGTGCTCTGCACCTAGACATCCATGCATTTTGCTACTGTTTCAATAAATTGAATTACTTCAAAGTGAAATTTTAGTATGTCATTTGCTTACTATGAATAGCCTGCTTATTAAAGAGTACTCCATTCATGTATCCGATCTTTCTGATGTGTTTCAGCAGTTCGGTGTTTGCTGAAATGCTGAAGTAAATATGGAAGATTTGAAACAACAAATTGGGATTGTGCATGATTCACTCTGGCGAAACTCACAGGTGTACTCTCTTCAAGTTTGTCGTTTTTTCTAACATACATTTTGGATATATTTACCATGTGACGTCTTCATGTGTTAGTTTGCTTCAAGCAATTATGCTTTCTTTTACAGGTTGAAAAAAGGGGCTAATGACACATCTTGTATTGCTTTTCTTCCATTTAAGTTACTACTTAATTGTTTGCTTTCCTCTCTGTTATCTTTTTCTTTCTTCTGTTTAACAGTTTTAATTTGTTCCATGTTAAAGCAACCATTGAGGATGACCTCCTTCCTTATTTTGCTATTATATGATTGTAGCTGCTGCTAATTTTCTAATGCTAAGTGCATCAATCTGTGCAGATAGGAAATGCAAGGCATCTTTAACTCACAACATTCTATGATTTTGTGGTATTTTGTTTGTGCCATGCCTTTCTTTTTCACTTTCATTTTGTGATTGCACAATTAGGAAGTTTCAAATACATTACCATCTTACTAATACAACTCATACCCATGTGTACATGTTTCTAAATTTTCCTTATGTGCTCGCACGGGCACACGGCGTAGTACGTCTCCCTGCAGCCGTGCAGCACCATTGATGAGGTATTCTTACTAGCTGCACCAGCGCCGTACACGGAGCCACCTACTGCCGTACCAGCTTCAATGAGTTAAATTTCTACACATCAACAGAGGAGTGTTGCTAAAATATTGTTATAGCCTAGAGACTTGTGTTCGCTGCACCTTAGTAACATACCGCTGAAATTTGCTGATGCATATGTCAATGTGTATTTTTTTTTCTTAAGCAGGAAGATACAGTTTGAGTGGAACCTCAGAGCCATGGCGTGGTCAAGTTAAGCAATTGTACAACGTCAAACAAGCAATTTCCAAGGCTACATAAGACAGATTGCTTTTGTCATCGCAATCATAGTTACAAACTTCATAGCTCTAGTTTGGAGATACAAATGAAAGTCTTGTAGTATTAGTTAGTCAGTTTACATAATGATTCCAAATACTATTTTAGAGGATAATGGCTTAATTTGATATATGTGATTATGAATTTCTTTTTGGTATAATTCTTTTGCGGAAATATTTTATTAACCATATATCGAATGCAATAGGTGTTGCCAAAATATCTTCCTGTTGCGATAAATCCAAATGCAACAGTTATAATTCATTGTCATAATGTATTGCTACAATGCTCTTGCGTTGTGTTATCTTCTTTCCACGTGCATTGAGTGATGCTATAAGATTTGGTTACAACTGCAATATTTTGTTGCGATAATATTTCTTGCCACAACACAATTTCCATAGCAATAGAACCTAGTGCAATACAACATTTTGCGTGGCAATTGTGGCTATGGCCACAAAATGGTTTTTGTGGCTATGGCCACAAAGAATTCATATATATTGCAATGAAGCAAACTACGTGGCAATTGGTTCAATTCATTGTAATTAGACAAAGTGTTACTAGAGCTTAAAAAAGTGTTACAAACTATATACTCTATCATAATATGGAAGTGTTATTAGAGCTAAAAAAATTGTTACAACAGATAATCATTGTAACACTAGACAAATGCTCTAGTAGACAAATAAATGTGTTATAATAGATCAGTTTATAGTAACATGGCCAATTGGAACATTAAAAAAATATATTACTAAGAAAGCTAATAACATTTTTTAGTCTATAGTAACAAATGTTGGTGTTACTATATCCCTGTGTTGTGGCAATGGTATTTTTGAAAATTTACAACTTAAAATGCGGAAACCGTTAGAGTGTGGATTTCCAATTCCCAAATCAGAATAATGAACCCCCTCTAGAGTGATACACTAAGCATGTAAAGATTGTTAAACAAGCCTAAGAGCTAAACACTTGCAACAGAAGAGATTAAACACAATGTATAGGAATTCAGTTTCTGGGGTATCAAATCGGACTGGTCCAGTATGCACGGGCAAAGCAGCCCCAAAACTGAAACTTGCTGCTTTTCAATTCCAACTTCAATCCAATTTTGCAGGGACCTTCCAGGGGCTATGTTATGATATATTCCTACACACAAAAAAGCACAACCCACAATAGATTGAGGCAAACACAAATATAGCTAATTGAAATGCAATGAGACATGATATTTGTTTTTTTCGAAGTTCGAACTCCCTCAAGTGTGGTTGTGCTCTAATCGTTCTTTCTAGAACAAGATTGTGGCGGCTCTTCACTCAAGCCCCGTCAGGGGACACTCTGGGGCTCCAGCTACTTACATTAAGATCAAACAGTTGTTCTTCTGGCCCGGGATGAAACAAGACATTTGGCAGCATGTGCAGAATTGCCAGATTTGCCTAGAATCTAAGCTGAATTGAGCCAAGTATCCAGGCCTCTTGCCACCTCTGTTGTGCCGTCAGCATCTTGGGAAGTCATATCTATGGACTTCATTGAAGGTCTGGCGCGCTCTGGCTCTGCTAATGCCATCTTGGTCGTGGATAAGTACACTAAATTCGCTCATTTTCTGCCATTGGCACATCCTCTTGGCTTCCGTTGGCTGGACAATATTTACAAGATATAGGGGCTTCCAATGGCTATCATCTCAGATCAGGACTTCTGGCACAGAACTCCGGAGCTCGCCACAATGGTGGGCAGAAGAACAACTGTTTGATCTTAATGTAAGTAGCTGGAGCCCCAGAGTGTCCCCTGACGGGGCTTGAGTGAAGAGCCGCCACAATCTTGTTCTAGAAAGAACGATTAGAGCACAACCACACTTGAGGGAGTTCGAACTTCGAAAAAAACAAATATCATGTCTCATTGCATTTCAATTAGCTATATTTGTGTTTGCCTCAATCTATTGTGGGTTGTGCTTTTTTGTGTGTAGGAATATATCATAACATAGCCCCTGGAAGGTCCCTGCAAAATTGGATTGAAGTTGGAATTGAAAAGCAGCAAGTTTCAGTTTTGGGGCTGCTTTGCCCGTGCATACTGGACCAGTCCGATTTGATACCCCAGAAACTGAATTCCTATACATTGTGTTTAATCTCTTCTGTTGCAAGTGTTTAGCTCTTAGGCTTGTTTAACAATCTTTACATGCTTAGTGTATCACTCTAGAGGGGGTTCATTATTCTGATTTGGGAATTGGAAATCCACACTCTAACGGTTTCCGCATTTTAAGTTGTAAATTTTCAAAAATACCATTGCCACAACACAGGGATATAGTAACACCAACATTTGTTACTATAGACTAAAAAATGTTATTAGCTTTCTTAGTAATATATTTTTTTAATGTTCCAATTGGCCATGTTACTATAAACTGATCTATTATAACACATTTATTTGTCTACTAGAGCATTTGTCTAGTGTTACAATGATTATCTGTTGTAACAATTTTTTTAGCTCTAATAACACTTCCATATTATGATAGAGTATATAGTTTGTAACACTTTTTTAAGCTCTAGTAACACTTTGTCTAATTACAATGAATTGAACCAATTGCCACGTAGTTTGCTTCATTGCAATATATATGAATTCTTTGTGGCCATAGCCACAAAAACCATTTTGTGGCCATAGCCACAATTGCCACGCAAAATGTTGTATTGCACTAGGTTCTATTGCTATGGAAATTGTGTTGTGGCAAGAAATATTATCGCAACAAAATATTGCAGTTGTAACCAAATCTTATAGCATCACTCAATGCACGTGGAAAGAAGATAACACAACGCAAGAGCATTGTAGCAATACATTATGACAATGAATTATAACTGTTGCATTTGGATTTATCGCAACAGGAAGATATTTTGGCAACACCTATTGCATTCGATATATGGTTAATAAAATATTTCCGCAAAAGAATTATACCAAAAAGAAATTCATAATCACATATATCAAATTAAGCCATTATCCTCTAAAATAGTATTTGGAATCATTATGTAAACTGACTAACTAATACTACAAGACTTTCATTTGTATCTCCAAACTAGAGCTATGAAGTTTGTAACTATGATTGCGATGACAAAAGCAATCTGTCTTATGTAGCCTGGAAATTGCTTGTTTGACGTTGTACAATTGCTTAACTTGACCACGCCATGGCTCTGAGGTTCCACTCAAACTGTATCTTCCTGCTTAAGAAAAAAAAATACACATTGACATATGCATCAGCAAATTTCAGCGGTATGTTACTAAGGTGCAGCGAACACAAGTCTCTAGGCTATAACAATATTTTAGCAACACTCCTCTGTTGATGTGTAGAAATTTAACTCATTGAAGCTGGTACGGCAGTAGGTGGCTCCGTGTACGGCGCTGGTGCAGCTAGTAAGAATACCTCATCAATGGTGCTGCACGGCTGCAGGGAGACGTACTACGCCGTGTGCCCGTGCGAGCACATAAGGAAAATTTAGAAACATGTACACATGGGTATGAGTTGTATTAGTAAGATGGTAATGTATTTGAAACTTCCTAATTGTGCAATCACAAAATGAAAGTGAAAAAGAAAGGCATGGCACAAACAAAATACCACAAAATCATAGAATGTTGTGAGTTAAAGATGCCTTGCATTTCCTATCTGCACAGATTGATGCACTTAGCATTAGAAAATTAGCAGCAGCTACAATCATATAATAGCAAAATAAGGAAGGAGGTCATCCTCAATGGTTGCTTTAACATGGAACAAATTAAAACTGTTAAACAGAAGAAAGAAAAAGATAACAGAGAGGAAAGCAAACAATTAAGTAGTAACTTAAATGGAAGAAAAGCAATACAAGATGTGTCATTAGCCCCTTTTTTCAACCTGTAAAAGAAAGCATAATTGCTTGAAGCAAACTAACACATGAAGACGTCACATGGTAAATATATCCAAAATGTATGTTAGAAAAAAACGACAAACTTGAAGAGAGTACACCTGTGAGTTTCGCCAGAGTGAATCATGCACAATCCCAATTTGTTGTTTCAAATCTTCCATATTTACTTCAGCATTTCAGCAAACACCGAACTGCTGAAACACATCAGAAAGATCGGATACATGAATGGAGTACTCTTTAATAAGCAGGCTATTCATAGTAAGCAAATGACATACTAAAATTTCACTTTGAAGTAATTCAATTTATTGAAACAGTAGCAAAATGCATGGATGTCTAGGTGCAGAGCACAGATCAAACAAACAAATCAAAGTAGGAGGAATATGTGTGATACCTGAAGCACCTTGGCCTAGTAGAGCAAGTTCTTGCCAGGGCACTAAAAAAAAGGGCGCCTTGGCCTTGTAGGTTTGTCTGCAGGAACAGGCTTGGCCTGATGTCCAGTGACCGGGGTGGAGAACGCTGCTAGCTTGTATGCACCACACCGAGGTAAGCACTTATACTGCCTGAGTAGATGGACATCATCCATTCACATGTATGAGGAGGTCCATATCAGCTGAACATATATTACAATTGTAATTTGTATAACCACAAGAAAGAACGATACAATTTTGTATATGTTCAGTACCTACTTGAAAGTGGAAACTGTGATTGCAGCTCCTACCTACGCTTCATAGTACATGGTTGTCTAAAATAAGTGTCTGCTGTTATTTTTTTAGACCAAAACTGCCCTATTTTTTTTCTTGACATAATGATTGGACTTTATTGTGAGGACTTTGCTGCCCGACATATTCAGACTTGAGAAGTATTCAGAAAAAAATAATCAGACTTGACATGGGCTCTAATATTCGTATATACTTACACAATTTAGATTGAGGAACTAATCATGTTCAGAATTGATTCAGGCTTGATGTATACTGAAACATTCAGACTTTAGATACTGGGAAAAAAACCAAACTTTATTTTTAATCAGTGATGGTCTATTTTTGCTTGATATAGCATGAAATGCCCTTCCTGCATTTTTTTAGAGAGTCATACCTGTAACTAACTTAGTACAAAAGAACATACCTACCACCTGTTATAGCAATAGCGCTCTAGGTTTGCATTTTTTAGAACACTAAAGATAATAGAGGAACTTCCCTTACTTACAATGCAGACAGCATTAACAGGTTTGAGATAGATAGCTTGCTTATGAAATATTCTCCATGTGTACCTTCAGTCACCTATATTATGGGT
>JAHUYU010003058.1:0-20299 GCA_030439765.1 Tripidium arundinaceum | reverse complement strand
TTGGCATGGAGGTCGGTGAGGAGAAGGTCAGCCTATTGATGGTACGGTGCACAACGTGACCTGAACAAGGTTTTCAGCATCACAACACCGAGAGGTCATGGCTTTGTTAGTCTCAAAGTCTCTCAAGTCCTACCAACCGTATTCGTCGCTGACCGTGGCATGTCCAAGCAACCGGTGGGGTCACAGGGAGAATCATTCTTCAGACAAGGAGTAAAGCGTCAGAGACGGCTAGAGCTATGGCCGAAAACATCCAAGAATATGTGCAAGGCATATTCCATACATGCCACGACTGGGGCCTAGCTTTGAGTCTCCAGAGTGGTTTCGCTTTCCCGTTGATCACGCTTACTACTCTCTTGCATGCGCTTGTTGGTGTCCGTGGAAGGCATGATTCCATAGGATCTTCAAAAGTGCACAGTTGACATTCAACAGAACCTTCCTATTGTCACTCTCATAATCTTAATTACTTTCGACACTTAGATTAGTACCTAGCACCATATGAACCGCTCTCCACAGGGACCTATCATAAGTGCACTCAAATAACAGGTGGTGGAGTTTTAGCTTACTACAAAAACAGTACGTTGTGTTACCTTCAATTTCTCTTTGATAAATTATCTTTTGTGAGAATGACCCCTTTTTGAAGAACCACATGAAGATTCTTATCTTCCATTGTATTTAGTCGCCAAACTATTTATGAAACTTTGATCCCATATAACCAACACATAATGCGAGTAGTGGTGATGTGGTATGAAGTAATGAAGCTACCAAAAGTTGACATATCCTTGGAACAAACCCTAATTTCACATCCGTTTCACAAACACTAGTTTTTGTTGGAATAGTTTTGTCCAAAGTCAAACGTATCTACCTTTAACCATCAATTATTCATATAATTTGAATATAGTTTAACAACATGTGAATTATATGAAAGTACTTCTTACTCATTGAAGCACCCATCCTTTTGTGGAGTGCTCTCAGAAGTTTGTATTACCCTGAGAATTCTAGTAAAAATCTCAAGTTTGATCTTTGTGAATTACTTAAGAATAGGATGGGATTGGAAGAGATCCAAGCCTTAGTAGCTTCCTTAACAAGGACATAGGCACTCCTTTGTGGATTGGTTGAACCTCAGGTTAAATCTGGTGTATTTTGTGTTATTCGTGTTCTTGAGCTTGTTTTTATTGACTTGTAGAAACTTTGCCTAATCTATTGAACATACTTGAGTGTAGGAAATTCATGAGGATAAGTCTACACATCTACTGGGTACTTTGTTAACAAGTAGACCTTTGATCAAATTCATAGATCTTCAAGGTGTTTCAGTTGTCTGATCAAACATCTGGTTTCTGGTGGGAATTCAATATATACTCAAATTCAATTGAAACTAGACATCGGGTCCGTGTACTAATTTCCACTGCAAGTATTGATTTAAATTAGTTTAGGCTTTCACCCCCTCTCTAGGCCATAATCCCCATTTTATCCTTTGAAGAAGTACACATATAGGGGAAAAGGATTATGAGAGGGGGTGTGCACAACTCTCTTATGTATTCAAGAAAAAAAGCTTCTACTCTATATGTTTTTAGAAAGATCATTGTTGTAGTTCTTTCCAAATTCAAACATTTATATCTTCGATCATCGATTTCTATAAATTGTGTAGTTTGACGCTATAAGATTTATGTTTCTAAATTCATCGTAAGAAGTACTTTCATATAATTCACATGTTGTTAAACTATATTCAAATTATATGAATAATTGATGGTTAAAGGTAGATACGTTTGACTTTGGACAAAACTATTCCAACAAAAACTAGTGTTTGTGAAACGGATGTGAAATTAGGGTTTGTTCCAAGGATATGTCAACTTTTGGTAGCTTCATTACTTCATACCACATCACCACTACTCGCATTATGTGTTGGTTATATGGGATCAAAGTTTCATAAATAGTTTGGCGACTAAATACAATGGAAGATAAGAATCTTCATGTGGTTCTTCAAAAAGGGGTCATTCTCACAAAAGATAATTTATCAAAGAGAATTGAAGGTAACACAACGTACTGTTTTTGTAGTAAGCTAAAACTCCACCACCTGTTATTTGAGTGCACTTATGATAGGTCCCTGTGGAGAGCGGTTCATATGGTGCTAGGTACTAATCTAAGTGTCGAAAGTAATTAAGATTATGAGAGTGACAATAGGAAGGTTCTGTTGAATGTCAACTGTGCACTTTTGAAGATCCTATGGAATCATGCCTTCCACGGACACCAACAAGCGCATGCAAGAGAGTAGTAAGCGTGATCAACGGGAAAGCGAAACCACTCTGGAGACTCAAAGCTAGGCCCCAGTCGTGGCATGTATGGAATATGCCTTGCACATATTCTTGGATGTTTTCGGCCATAGCTCTAGCCGTCTCTGACGCTTTACTCCTTGTCTGAAGAATGATTCTCCCTGTGACCCCACCGGTTGCTTGGACATGCCACGGTCAGCGACGAATACGGTTGGTAGGACTTGAGAGACTTTGAGACTAACAAAGCCATGACCTCTCGGTGTTGTGATGCTGAAAACCTTGTTCAGTCACGTTGTGCACCGTACCATCAATAGGCTGACCTTCTCCTCACCGACCTCCATGCCAACCATGGCATATGCCATGAGATATTCCCGGCGTACGAAACCCACCTTGCACTCTTCATTCAGTCTTGACTCCTCCCCAAAAATCTTTCATCCTATCTCCCCTTACAGGCTCACAGCCCATCCTCCTCCCTCGCTCCGTCCATATATGAGATCACCCCTAACCCAAATAAATCGCCATTACTACACCATCACAAATATCTATCTATATATGAAAAGGAAGCACATGCACAATGTATCTTCTGTTCAGAACATCTTATTAGAGCCGTTGCGTTGATCGAGCAACCGTACGAGCCAGCATCGTGAGGGAAGATGAAGTTTGGCAAGAGGCTCAAGAAGCAGGTGGAGGAGAGCCTCCCGGAGTGGAGAGACAAGTTCCTGGCGTACAAGCGCCTCAAGAGGCTCGTCCGCCTCGTCTCGGCTGCTGCCTCCTCCTCCTCCTCCTCCTCGCCCCGCCGCAGGGGCAGCGCCGCCGAGGCCGCCTTCGTGCGCCTGCTCGACGCCGAGGTCGACCGGTTCAACGCCTTCTTCCTGGAGCGGGAGGAGGACTTCGTCATACGGCACAGGGCACGTCCGCCTTCTGCCTGCCCTCCGATCCCCCCTCCATACGCGTGCGTGGTGTCAATGCGAGTGCGCACCGGTGTGAGTGTTTGTGACGTACGATTGCGCGTCTTGATCGTCGTCTGACGTCTGTGCTGTGCAGGAGCTGAAGGAGACGGCCAAGAAGGTGGCCGAGGACGCGCGGCGGCGGCCGTTGTCGGCAGCGGAGACGAGGAGTGTGCGCAAGGAGATCGTGGACCTGCACGGGGAGATGGTACTGCTGCTCAACTACAGCGCCATCAACTACACAGGTTGCTTCCTACTGCCTCCACCTGTCAACTCTGCATAATTTGCCCGGTGCCACACTCTGTTTCTATGAGTTCCTGTGTTTTGCTTTGCTTGTGGCGCGACATGGCGCAGCTGCCCTTCCTAACACACAGCCTAGAGGAGCAGCCCGAAAAAAAAGACAGCCGAAGGTTTTTTTTTTGAGAGAGAGAAAATATGTTTGCCACCTGGCGCAACTGCAAAAAGACAGCCGCTGAATCTAAAGATATCACGAGGTAGGGGACTATACGAGGTAGCAACAACGACTTTTGCAAGTACTAGCCCGTTTCAGCTGGTAGCTGTGCAGTTCAAATTGTAAGGTTCTAGTAAAAAAAAAGTAAAGCTAATCTTCACTTGAGTGATTCAAAGCTTTCTCCGCTCAATCTAAAGATATCACGTGGACTTCTTATTCAGCTCTGGCAACATTAGGACTACGGTTCAAGGTTCAAGGGGTCCGACAGGCTTTGAGGGATCACCTCGGGACAAGGTTGGCCCGACGATGGTGACGGGCGTGGGGCGAGGCGGTGTTGATACCACCAGCTGGGTAGTGGGGGAAGACGGTTGGGCAGGACAAGAGCAGAGGTGTGATGGTGATAGTCCAGCAACCTCCGCTGAGTTAGCATGGCGGCGGTCATAGACGACAGCAAGTGATGCGTTGGGGTCAGGTCCATGCAGGCGGAGGAAGAAGATAAGAGGGAGGGAGGGAGATTTGATCTAGGTACTCCATTTTAAATCAAATGATGGTTGCTCTCAAACGAATTAATTGTTACTTAGTCAAAAAGATAATAGATCCTACTTCCTACAAGTACAAAATTCTGACAAACTTTTCCCTAGGAACAGGAGCATATATAAGGCCTAAGAACCACAAACTATATTTTTTTCATTCCCTTGGTACGCAACCATATCTTCTATGGCGGCCTGTGACTTCTGACTGCAAATTTCATATGGATAATTGAACACTTAACTAGTCAGCCCATGAATCAGTAGTGGTATATTCTTCTGCAAGATGGACAGAGTCAAATAACTGTGGAGTCAAACTTTGCAGGGCTGGCCAAGATCCTCAAGAAGCACGACAAGCGCACGGGGCGGCTCCTACGGCTGCCCTTCATCGAGAAGGTGCTCGGGCAGCCCTTCTTCGCCACGGAGGTCATCACCAGGCTCGTCCGTGAGTGCGAGGCCACAATGGAGGCCGTATTCGAGGCCAGCAGGGGCCACGCCAGCGCGGCCGGGGACGCCCCCCGTGGCCGCAGTGGCAGCCGCCGGGCAGGGCATCTTCCGGAACACCGTGGCCGCGCTGGTGACCATGGGCGAGCTCCGCAGCGGGAGCTCCACGTACGGCCACTTCTCGCTGCCACCGATGGCCCCGCCGGAGTCCGACCTCCTGCGGTGCGTGTGCGTCCAGGTCGCCGCCGGTCCAGTGTCCATCTGACTATCTCAGAGAATTTCTGCTGTACTCTTCGACGGACTATCTCAAGAGATTTTCTGCTGTACTCTTCGACGGACAGTTACTAGTGCTAGTGTCATACGAGATGAGAAATGCAGGCGCCTATCGCATAGTAGCTCAGCGTGCAGACATGTAGGATTTCGTTTCCTAATACAAATTCGCAGCACTTCCACTAATTTGTATAAGCCTTAAAATTCAGGCGAATTCCTTTTTTTCCCCTTTCCCAGCATCTACGCAGTTGAATCACCAAAAAATGGAAGCATGAAATGAGCAATATCATACACAGTAGCATAGAAAGAAAAGTGGCTCAGCAAATTCCATCAGTGTGCATGCTAATACTTCATACACATCGAACAGCTTGCTGGACTTCATAACAGACAAAATTTGGACCAGCCAAGGCCCAGATTAACCTATGGCCAGATAAGAAACAGCCACCCTCTACACAACCAGTCAAATCATATATTTGAACCTCTAAACAATTCTTCCATGACGTCACGCCCCATTCCCTCAGCAGTTTTACACTCAAAATGCCGCAATGGTTACAACGAAGCGCGAGAATGCTTGCATCGATTTCCTGCAGTTTGACAGTAACTGGACCCACAAACAGGTGATTCCACTGAAGACAGCAACATTGCTCTACAGGCAACAGATCATGATGAGTACAAGAACACTTGGATTCAGACAAGATTGCAAATCCTACCATCAGAACACCAAGGAGACTTTGCAATGCTTTTGCCTTCTTTCAAGATGTTGCCTTCCGTCTCACTACGAGATCATCAGCTGAGTAATACTCAGCAATAAGCCGATACATATAAGATGGACTGTGACCCCCCACTGCTAGGCAAAGACAACTATATCAGGAAAACGAACTGAATGATTTGAATGTAGGTGCATGAAGTCTACGGATATGATAATAGTGTATGTCCAGGTGAGGTAGGAAACCAAAGGTATCCTAAATTTACTCACAATTCTTAATCAGAAGTTCAGATACATGCGATTATGCAAACGCTAAGAAAAGAAATTGAGGCCGATATAGTTCTCTCATAAGGAAACTTGCATGGAATCAGCACACCAGGCACCAAAAAACTGCTGAAGCATGCAGCACCAAGTACATATAACCATTCTCTTCTATTACCAGATCACAGAAAACGATGAGAGAACTTACGTGTCAGTGATGAATAGGCTGACAAGCTTCGGTGGCACATAGTCAAATGTTGGGTTGACAACATTTAGCAAGGGGCTGCCATCCTGAGTACTGAAATTCATGCAATCTGAGAACTCACCAAAATCGAGCAAATCAGACGGCGATTTGAGTTCATTCAGCAACACTTCTGGGTTGTGTGGATACAACGGACACAGCTGCACATGAGGAAGAAGGCAATTAAAATGGTTAGAAAAATATTCTACTTCAAATCCATCAGATACCTCTGGGTTGTATGGGCATTCAAAAATTGTGAATGCCACCTATTTCCAATATTCTTTACTCATGGTTCTCATATGTGTGCAGTCAACATTACAAAACTGATCCCTACTATACACACAAGTATCTAGACTTCCAGGAAAGAAAACTACTAGCAGGTTTCTCATCAAAAGTACTTTGATGTCAATAAACATTTGCTAACTTTTTGCCAACGAATATTGAAAAAATAATGGCCAAAATGTGAATTGGAGTATGGAGGGAGCATTAATTAAGAAATTACGAAATCTTATAAGCTGATAAATACTTCACTTGCAAGTAAATAGTGCTCTTGATGAGAGGCCTCAGATTAATCCTGTTTGCATACTGACAGGATTATCCGATTTTCCTCCTTGATGCTAAAAAAGAAATGATAACAGTGAATGCACTTTATGATATATACCTATGCTACTCTGTATATCAGGCGTCTAGTTAAGCATGACACCTGTGGAAAATGGAAGCATTAAAGAGATTTCCTGAGATGAGTGGAATATCTGTAGATAACAGTACATCGCAGAAAGCCAGAAATAAGAAAACATTAGGTTAAGATACTATCACAATATGAAATTTGACAGCATCCTCATAAGTGCTGCAAGTCCACTTTTTTAGGTTAAGATACTATGATGGTAACCATCACAATATGAAATTTGACAGCATCCTTCATAAGTGCTGCAAGTCCATTTTTTCTTCATTAAATAAGGACAATGTAACAAGTGGGCTAACTGCAGGAAAATGCACCCTCAAAGTATTGAACATTAAATTATGGACACATGCATACATTAGAAATAACAGTAAAATGTAGATGTAGACCCTGATTCTTATTTGGCTACTTAGGTTGCAAAATTTGGGGGATGCAGAATCAACCTTGTGACTACCAGCAACCACAACAAAAGGCACAGCATGCCTTTGAGCAGCAAGTGCAACCATGTTCATCCCTACTGGTGCAATGACTCCACCATTTGCCATGATAGCATGCGCTCCAACTATGACCTTCAAATAAAATCAGGGTCTACATCTACATTTTACTGTTATTTCTAATGTATGCATGTGTCCATAATTTAATGTTCAATACTTTGAGGGTGCATTTTCCTGCAGTTAGCCCACTTGTTACATTGTCCTTATTTAATGAAGAAAAAATGGACTTGCAGCACTTATGAAGGATGCTGTCAAATTTCATATTGTGATGGTTACCATCATAGTATCTTAACCTAAAAAAGTGGACTTGCAGCACTTATGAGGATGCTGTCAAATTTCATATTGTGATAGTATCTTAACCTAATGTTTTCTTATTTCTGGCTTTCTGCGATGTACTGTTATCTACAGATATTCCACTCATCTCAGGAAATCTCTTTAATGCTTCCATTTTCCACAGGTGTCATGCTTAACTAGACGCCTGATATACAGAGTAGCATAGGTATATATCATAAAGTGCATTCACTGTTATCATTTCTTTTTTAGCATCAAGGAGGAAAATCGGATAATCCTGTCAGTATGCAAACAGGATTAATCTGAGGCCTCTCATCAAGAGCACTATTTACTTGCAAGTGAAGTATTTATCAGCTTATAAGATTTCGTAATTTCTTAATTAATGCTCCCTCCATACTCCAATTCACATTTTGGCCATTATTTTTTCAATATTCGTTGGCAAAAAGTTAGCAAATGTTTATTGACATCAAAGTACTTTTGATGAGAAACCTGCTAGTAGTTTTCTTTCCTGGAAGTCTAGATACTTGTGTGTATAGTAGGGATCAGTTTTGTAATGTTGACTGCACACATATGAGAACCATGAGTAAAGAATATTGGAAATAGGTGGCATTCACAATTTTTGAATGCCCATACAACCCAGAGGTATCTGATGGATTTGAAGTAGAATATTTTTCTAACCATTTTAATTGCCTTCTTCCTCATGTGCAGCTGTGTCCGTTGTATCCACACAACCCAGAAGTGTTGCTGAATGAACTCAAATCGCCGTCTGATTTGCTCGATTTTGGTGAGTTCTCAGATTGCATGAATTTCAGTACTCAGGATGGCAGCCCCTTGCTAAATGTTGTCAACCCAACATTTGACTATGTGCCACCGAAGCTTGTCAGCCTATTCATCACTGACACGTAAGTTCTCTCATCGTTTTCTGTGATCTGGTAATAGAAGAGAATGGTTATATGTACTTGGTGCTGCATGCTTCAGCAGTTTTTTGGTGCCTGGTGTGCTGATTCCATGCAAGTTTCCTTATGAGAGAACTATATCGGCCTCAATTTCTTTTCTTAGCGTTTGCATAATCGCATGTATCTGAACTTCTGATTAAGAATTGTGAGTAAATTTAGGATACCTTTGGTTTCCTACCTCACCTGGACATACACTATTATCATATCCGTAGACTTCATGCACCTACATTCAAATCATTCAGTTCGTTTTCCTGATATAGTTGTCTTTGCCTAGCAGTGGGGGTCACAGTCCATCTTATATGTATCGGCTTATTGCTGAGTATTACTCAGCTGATGATCTCGTAGTGAGACGGAAGGCAACATCTTGAAAGAAGGCAAAAGCATTGCAAAGTCTCCTTGGTGTTCTGATGGTAGGATTTGCAATCTTGTCTGAATCCAAGTGTTCTTGTACTCATCATGATCTGTTGCCTGTAGAGCAATGTTGCTGTCTTCAGTGGAATCACCTGTTTGTGGGTCCAGTTACTGTCAAACTGCAGGAAATCGATGCAAGCATTCTCGCGCTTCGTTGTAACCATTGCGGCATTTTGAGTGTAAACTGCTGAGGGAATGGGGCGTGACGTCATGGAAGAATTGTTTAGAGGTTCAAATATATGATTTGACTGGTTGTGTAGAGGGTGGCTGTTTCTTATCTGGCCATAGGTTAATCTGGGCCTTGGCTGGTCCAAATTTTGTCTGTTATGAAGTCCAGCAAGCTGTTCGATGTGTATGAAGTATTAGCATGCACACTGATGGAATTTGCTGAGCCACTTTTCTTTCTATGCTACTGTGTATGATATTGCTCATTTCATGCTTCCATTTTTTGGTGATTCAACTGCGTAGATGCTGGGAAAGGGGAAAAAAAAGGAATTCGCCTGAATTTTAAGGCTTATACAAATTAGTGGAAGTGCTGCGAATTTGTATTAGGAAACGAAATCCTACATGTCTGCACGCTGAGCTACTATGCGATAGGCGCCTGCATTTCTCATCTCGTATGACACTAGCACTAGTAACTGTCCGTCGAAGAGTACAGCAGAAAATCTCTTGAGATAGTCCGTCGAAGAGTACAGCAGAAATTCTCTGAGATAGTCAGATGGACACTGGACCGGCGGCGACCTGGACGCACACGCACCGCAGGAGGTCGGACTCCGGCGGGGCCATCGGTGGCAGCGAGAAGTGGCCGTACGTGGAGCTCCCGCTGCGGAGCTCGCCCATGGTCACCAGCGCGGCCACGGTGTTCCGGAAGATGCCCTGCCCGGCGGCTGCCACTGCGGCCACGGGGGGCGTCCCCGGCCGCGCTGGCGTGGCCCCTGCTGGCCTCGAATACGGCCTCCATTGTGGCCTCGCACTCACGGACGAGCCTGGTGATGACCTCCGTGGCGAAGAAGGGCTGCCCGAGCACCTTCTCGATGAAGGGCAGCCGTAGGAGCCGCCCCGTGCGCTTGTCGTGCTTCTTGAGGATCTTGGCCAGCCCTGCAAAGTTTGACTCCACAGTTATTTGACTCTGTCCATCTTGCAGAAGAATATACCACTACTGATTCATGGGCTGACTAGTTAAGTGTTCAATTATCCATATGAAATTTGCAGTCAGAAGTCACAGGCCGCCATAGAAGATATGGTTGCGTACCAAGGGAATGAAAAAAATATAGTTTGTGGTTCTTAGGCCTTATATATGCTCCTGTTCCTAGGGAAAAGTTTGTCAGAATTTTGTACTTGTAGGAAGTAGGATCTATTATCTTTTTGACTAAGTAACAATTAATTCGTTTGAGAGCAACCATCATTTGATTTAAAATGGAGTACCTAGATCAAATCTCCCTCCCTCCCTCTTATCTTCTTCCTCCGCCTGCATGGACCTGACCCCAACGCATCACTTGCTGTCGTCTATGACCGCCGCCATGCTAACTCAGCGGAGGTTGCTGGACTATCACCATCACACCTCTGCTCTTGTCCTGCCCAACCGTCTTCCCCCACTACCCAGCTGGTGGTATCAACACCGCCTCGCCCCACGCCCGTCACCATCGTCGGGCCAACCTTGTCCCGAGGTGATCCCTCAAAGCCTGTCGGACCCCTTGAACCTTGAACCGTAGTCCTAATGTTGCCAGAGCTGAATAAGAAGTCCACGTGATATCTTTAGATTGAGCGGAGAAAGCTTTGAATCACTCAAGTGAAGATTAGCTTTACTTTTTTTTTACTAGAACCTTACAATTTGAACTGCACAGCTACCAGCTGAAACGGGCTAGTACTTGCAAAAGTCGTTGTTGCTACCTCGTATAGTCCCCTACCTCGTGATATCTTTAGATTCAGCGGCTGTCTTTTTGCAGTTGCGCCAGGTGGCAAACATATTTTCTCTCTCTCAAAAAAAAAACCTTCGGCTGTCTTTTTTTCGGGCTGCTCCTCTAGGCTGTGTGTTAGGAAGGGCAGCTGCGCCATGTCGCGCCACAAGCAAAGCAAAACACAGGAACTCATAGAAACAGAGTGTGGCACCGGGCAATTATGCAGAGTTGACAGGTGGAGGCAGTAGGAAGCAACCTGTGTAGTTGATGGCGCTGTAGTTGAGCAGCAGTACCATCTCCCCGTGCAGGTCCACGATCTCCTTGCGCACACTCCTCGTCTCCGCTGCCGACAACGGCCGCCGCCGCGCGTCCTCGGCCACCTTCTTGGCCGTCTCCTTCAGCTCCTGCACAGCACAGACGTCAGACGACGATCAAGACGCGCAATCGTACGTCACAAACACTCACACCGGTGCGCACTCGCATTGACACCACGCACGCGTATGGAGGGGGGATCGGAGGGCAGGCAGAAGGCGGACGTGCCCTGTGCCGTATGACGAAGTCCTCCTCCCGCTCCAGGAAGAAGGCGTTGAACCGGTCGACCTCGGCGTCGAGCAGGCGCACGAAGGCGGCCTCGGCGGCGCTGCCCCTGCGGCGGGGCGAGGAGGAGGAGGAGGAGGAGGCAGCAGCCGAGACGAGGCGGACGAGCCTCTTGAGGCGCTTGTACGCCAGGAACTTGTCTCTCCACTCCGGGAGGCTCTCCTCCACCTGCTTCTTGAGCCTCTTGCCAAACTTCATCTTCCCTCACGATGCTGGCTCGTACGGTTGCTCGATCAACGCAACGGCTCTAATAAGATGTTCTGAACAGAAGATACATTGTGCATGTGCTTCCTTTTCATATATAGATAGATATTTGTGATGGTGTAGTAATGGCGATTTATTTGGGTTAGGGGTGATCTCATATATGGACGGAGCGAGGGAGGAGGATGGGCTGTGAGCCTGTAAGGGGAGATAGGATGAAAGATTTTTGGGGAGGAGTCAAGACTGAATGAAGAGTGCAAGGTGGGTTTCGTACGCCGGGAATATCTCATGGCATATGCCATGGTTGGCATGGAGGTCGGTGAGGAGAAGGTCAGCCTATTGATGGTACGGTGCACAACGTGACTGAACAAGGTTTTCAGCATCACAACACCGAGAGGTCATGGCTTTGTTAGTCTCAAAGTCTCTCAAGTCCTACCAACCGTATTCGTCGCTGACCGTGGCATGTCCAAGCAACCGGTGGGGTCACAGGGAGAATCATTCTTCAGACAAGGAGTAAAGCGTCAGAGACGGCTAGAGCTATGGCCGAAAACATCCAAGAATATGTGCAAGGCATATTCCATACATGCCACGACTGGGGCCTAGCTTTGAGTCTCCAGAGTGGTTTCGCTTTCCCGTTGATCACGCTTACTACTCTCTTGCATGCGCTTGTTGGTGTCCGTGGAAGGCATGATTCCATAGGATCTTCAAAAGTGCACAGTTGACATTCAACAGAACCTTCCTATTGTCACTCTCATAATCTTAATTACTTTCGACACTTAGATTAGTACCTAGCACCATATGAACCGCTCTCCACAGGGACCTATCATAAGTGCACTCAAATAACAGGTGGTGGAGTTTTAGCTTACTACAAAAACAGTACGTTGTGTTACCTTCAATTTCTTTTCTTAGCGTTTGCATAATCGCATGTATCTGAACTTCTGATTAAGAATTGTGAGTAAATTTAGGATACCTTTGGTTTCCTACCTCACCTGGACATACACTATTATCATATCCGTAGACTTCATGCACCTACATTCAAATCATTCAGTTCGTTTTCCTGATATAGTTGTCTTTGCCTAGCAGTGGGGGTCACAGTCCATCTTATATGTATCGGCTTATTGCTGAGTATTACTCAGCTGATGATCTCGTAGTGAGACGGAAGGCAACATCTTGAAAGAAGGCAAAAGCACTGCAAAGTCTCCTTGGTGTTCTGATGGTAGGATTTGCAATCTTGTCTGAATCCAAGTGTTCTTGTACTCATCATGATCTGTTGCCTGTAGAGCAATGTTGCTGTCTTCAGTGGAATCACCTGTTTGTGGGTCCAGTTACTGTCAAACTGCAGGAAATCGATGCAAGCATTCTCGCGCTTCGTTGTAACCATTGCGGCATTTTGAGTGTAAACTGCTGAGGGAATGGGGCGTGACGTCATGGAAGAATTGTTTAGAGGTTCAAATATATGATTTGACTGGTTGTGTAGAGGGTGGCTGTTTCTTATCTGGCCATAGGTTAATCTGGGCCTTGGCTGGTCCAAATTTTGTCTGTTATGAAGTCCAGCAAGCTGTTCGATGTGTATGAAGTATTAGCATGCACACTGATGGAATTTGCTGAGCCACTTTTCTTTCTATGCTACTGTGTATGATATTGCTCATTTCATGCTTCCATTTTTGGTGATTCAACTGCGTAGATGCTGGGAAAGGGGAAAAAAAAGGAATTCGCCTGAATTTTAAGGCTTATACAAATTAGTGGAAGTGCTGCGAATTTGTATTAGGAAACGAAATCCTACATGTCTGCACGCTGAGCTACTATGCGATAGGCGCCTGCATTTCTCATCTCGTATGACACTAGCACTAGTAACTGTCCGTCGAAGAGTACAGCAGAAAATCTCTTGAGATAGTCCGTCGAAGAGTACAGCAGAAATTCTCTGAGATAGTCAGATGGACACTGGACCGGCGGCGACCTGGACGCACACGCACCGCAGGAGGTCGGACTCCGGCGGGGCCATCGGTGGCAGCGAGAAGTGGCCGTACGTGGAGCTCCCGCTGCGGAGCTCGCCCATGGTCACCAGCGCGGCCACGGTGTTCCGGAAGATGCCCTGCCCGGCGGCTGCCACTGCGGCCACGGGGGGCGTCCCCGGCCGCGCTGGCGTGGCCCCTGCTGGCCTCGAATACGGCCTCCATTGTGGCCTCGCACTCACGGACGAGCCTGGTGATGACCTCCGTGGCGAAGAAGGGCTGCCCGAGCACCTTCTCGATGAAGGGCAGCCGTAGGAGCCGCCCCGTGCGCTTGTCGTGCTTCTTGAGGATCTTGGCCAGCCCTGCAAAGTTTGACTCCACAGTTATTTGACTCTGTCCATCTTGCAGAAGAATATACCACTACTGATTCATGGGCTGACTAGTTAAGTGTTCAATTATCCATATGAAATTTGCAGTCAGAAGTCACAGGCCGCCATAGAAGATATGGTTGCGTACCAAGGGAATGAAAAAAATATAGTTTGTGGTTCTTAGGCCTTATATATGCTCCTGTTCCTAGGGAAAAGTTTGTCAGAATTTTGTACTTGTAGGAAGTAGGATCTATTATCTTTTTGACTAAGTAACAATTAATTCGTTTGAGAGCAACCATCATTTGATTTAAAATGGAGTACCTAGATCAAATCTCCCTCCCTCCCTCTTATCTTCTTCCTCCGCCTGCATGGACCTGACCCCAACGCATCACTTGCTGTCGTCTATGACCGCCGCCATGCTAACTCAGCGGAGGTTGCTGGACTATCACCATCACACCTCTGCTCTTGTCCTGCCCAACCGTCTTCCCCCACTACCCAGCTGGTGGTATCAACACCGCCTCGCCCCACGCCCGTCACCATCGTCGGGCCAACCTTGTCCCGAGGTGATCCCTCAAAGCCTGTCGGACCCCTTGAACCTTGAACCGTAGTCCTAATGTTGCCAGAGCTGAATAAGAAGTCCACGTGATATCTTTAGATTGAGCGGAGAAAGCTTTGAATCACTCAAGTGAAGATTAGCTTTACTTTTTTTTTACTAGAACCTTACAATTTGAACTGCACAGCTACCAGCTGAAACGGGCTAGTACTTGCAAAAGTCGTTGTTGCTACCTCGTATAGTCCCCTACCTCGTGATATCTTTAGATTCAGCGGCTGTCTTTTTGCAGTTGCGCCAGGTGGCAAACATATTTTCTCTCTCTCAAAAAAAAAACCTTCGGCTGTCTTTTTTTTCGGGCTGCTCCTCTAGGCTGTGTGTTAGGAAGGGCAGCTGCGCCATGTCGCGCCACAAGCAAAGCAAAACACAGGAACTCATAGAAACAGAGTGTGGCACCGGGCAAATTATGCAGAGTTGACAGGTGGAGGCAGTAGGAAGCAACCTGTGTAGTTGATGGCGCTGTAGTTGAGCAGCAGTACCATCTCCCCGTGCAGGTCCACGATCTCCTTGCGCACACTCCTCGTCTCCGCTGCCGACAACGGCCGCCGCCGCGCGTCCTCGGCCACCTTCTTGGCCGTCTCCTTCAGCTCCTGCACAGCACAGACGTCAGACGACGATCAAGACGCGCAATCGTACGTCACAAACACTCACACCGGTTGCTTGGACATGCCACGCGTCAGCGACGAATACGGTTGGTAGGACTTGAGAGACTTTGAGACTAACAAAGCCATGACCTCTCGGTGTTGTGATGCTGAAAACCTTGTTCAGTCACGTTGTGCACCGTACCATCAATAGGCTGACCTTCTCCTCACCGACCTCCATGCCAACCATGGCATATGCCATGAGATATTCCCGGCGTACGAAACCCACCTTGCACTCTTCATTCAGTCTTGACTCCTCCCCAAAAATCTTTCATCCTATCTCCCCTTACAGGCTCACAGCCCATCCTCCTCCCTCGCTCCGTCCATATATGAGATCACCCCTAACCCAAATAAATCGCCATTACTACACCATCACAAATATCTATCTATATATGAAAAGGAAGCACATGCACAATGTATCTTCTGTTCAGAACATCTTATTAGAGCCGTTGCGTTGATCGAGCAACCGTACGAGCCAGCATCGTGAGGGAAGATGAAGTTTGGCAAGAGGCTCAAGAAGCAGGTGGAGGAGAGCCTCCCGGAGTGGAGAGACAAGTTCCTGGCGTACAAGCGCCTCAAGAGGCTCGTCCGCCTCGTCTCGGCTGCTGCCTCCTCCTCCTCCTCCTCCTCGCCCCGCCGCAGGGGCAGCGCCGCCGAGGCCGCCTTCGTGCGCCTGCTCGACGCCGAGGTCGACCGGTTCAACGCCTTCTTCCTGGAGCGGGAGGAGGACTTCGTCATACGGCACAGGGCACGTCCCGCCTTCTGCCTGCCCTCCGATCCCCCCTCCATACGCGTGCGTGGTGTCAATGCGAGTGCGCACCGGTGTGAGTGTTTGTGACGTACGATTGCGCGTCTTGATCGTCGTCTGACGTCTGTGCTGTGCAGGAGCTGAAGGAGACGGCCAAGAAGGTGGCCGAGGACGCGCGGCGGCGGCCGTTGTCGGCAGCGGAGACGAGGAGTGTGCGCAAGGAGATCGTGGACCTGCACGGGGAGATGGTACTGCTGCTCAACTACAGCGCCATCAACTACACAGGTTGCTTCCTACTGCCTCCACCTGTCAACTCTGCATAATTTGCCCGGTGCCACACTCTGTTTCTATGAGTTCCTGTGTTTTGCTTTGCTTGTGGCGCGACATGGCGCAGCTGCCCTTCCTAACACACAGCCTAGAGGAGCAGCCCGAAAAAAAAGACAGCCGAAGGTTTTTTTTTTGAGAGAGAGAAAATATGTTTGCCACCTGGCGCAACTGCAAAAAGACAGCCGCTGAATCTAAAGATATCACGAGGTAGGGGACTATACGAGGTAGCAACAACGACTTTTGCAAGTACTAGCCCGTTTCAGCTGGTAGCTGTGCAGTTCAAATTGTAAGGTTCTAGTAAAAAAAAAGTAAAGCTAATCTTCACTTGAGTGATTCAAAGCTTTCTCCGCTCAATCTAAAGATATCACGTGGACTTCTTATTCAGCTCTGGCAACATTAGGACTACGGTTCAAGGTTCAAGGGGTCCGACAGGCTTTGAGGGATCACCTCGGGACAAGGTTGGCCCGACGATGGTGACGGGCGTGGGGCGAGGCGGTGTTGATACCACCAGCTGGGTAGTGGGGGAAGACGGTTGGGCAGGACAAGAGCAGAGGTGTGATGGTGATAGTCCAGCAACCTCCGCTGAGTTAGCATGGCGGCGGTCATAGACGACAGCAAGTGATGCGTTGGGGTCAGGTCCATGCAGGCGGAGGAAGAAGATAAGAGGGAGGAGGGAGATTTGATCTAGGTACTCCATTTTAAATCAAATGATGGTTGCTCTCAAACGAATTAATTGTTACTTAGTCAAAAAGATAATAGATCCTACTTCCTACAAGTACAAAATTCTGACAAACTTTTCCCTAGGAACAGGAGCATATATAAGGCCTAAGAACCACAAACTATATTTTTTTCATTCCCTTGGTACGCAACCATATCTTCTATGGCGGCCTGTGACTTCTGACTGCAAATTTCATATGGATAATTGAACACTTAACTAGTCAGCCCATGAATCAGTAGTGGTATATTCTTCTGCAAGATGGACAGAGTCAAATAACTGTGGAGTCAAACTTTGCAGGGCTGGCCAAGATCCTCAAGAAGCACGACAAGCGCACGGGGCGGCTCCTACGGCTGCCCTTCATCGAGAAGGTGCTCGGGCAGCCCTTCTTCGCCACGGAGGTCATCACCAGGCTCGTCCGTGAGTGCGAGGCCACAATGGAGGCCGTATTCGAGGCCAGCAGGGGCCACGCCAGCGCGGCCGGGGACGCCCCCCGTGGCCGCAGTGGCAGCCGCCGGGCAGGGCATCTTCCGGAACACCGTGGCCGCGCTGGTGACCATGGGCGAGCTCCGCAGCGGGAGCTCCACGTACGGCCACTTCTCGCTGCCACCGATGGCCCCGCCGGAGTCCGACCTCCTGCGGTGCGTGTGCGTCCAGGTCGCCGCCGGTCCAGTGTCCATCTGACTATCTCAGAGAATTTCTGCTGTACTCTTCGACGGACTATCTCAAGAGATTTTCTGCTGTACTCTTCGACGGACAGTTACTAGTGCTAGTGTCATACGAGATGAGAAATGCAGGCGCCTATCGCATAGTAGCTCAGCGTGCAGACATGTAGGATTTCGTTTCCTAATACAAATTCGCAGCACTTCCACTAATTTGTATAAGCCTTAAAATTCAGGCGAATTCCTTTTTTTTCCCCTTTCCCAGCATCTACGCAGTTGAATCACCAAAAAATGGAAGCATGAAATGAGCAATATCATACACAGTAGCATAGAAAGAAAAGTGGCTCAGCAAATTCCATCAGTGTGCATGCTAATACTTCATACACATCGAACAGCTTGCTGGACTTCATAACAGACAAAATTTGGACCAGCCAAGGCCCAGATTAACCTATGGCCAGATAAGAAACAGCCACCCTCTACACAACCAGTCAAATCATATATTTGAACCTCTAAACAATTCTTCCATGACGTCACGCCCCATTCCCTCAGCAGTTTACACTCAAAATGCCGCAATGGTTACAACGAAGCGCGAGAATGCTTGCATCGATTTCCTGCAGTTTGACAGTAACTGGACCCACAAACAGGTGATTCCACTGAAGACAGCAACATTGCTCTACAGGCAACAGATCATGATGAGTACAAGAACACTTGGATTCAGACAAGATTGCAAATCCTACCATCAGAACACCAAGGAGACTTTGCAGTGCTTTTGCCTTCTTTCAAGATGTTGCCTTCCGTCTCACTACGAGATCATCAGCTGAGTAATACTCAGCAATAAGCCGATACATATAAGATGGACTGTGACCCCCACTGCTAGGCAAAGACAACTATATCAGGAAAACGAACTGAATGATTTGAATGTAGGTGCATGAAGTCTACGGATATGATAATAGTGTATGTCCAGGTGAGGTAGGAAACCAAAGGTATCCTAAATTTACTCACAATTCTTAATCAGAAGTTCAGATACATGCGATTATGCAAACGCTAAGAAAAGAAATTGAAGGTAACACAACGTACTGTTTTTGTAGTAAGCTAAAACTCCACCACCTGTTATTTGAGTGCACTTATGATAGGTCCCTGTGGAGAGCGGTTCATATGGTGCTAGGTACTAATCTAAGTGTCGAAAGTAATTAAGATTATGAGAGTGACAATAGGAAGGTAACATCTTGAAAGAAGGCAAAAGCACTGCAAAGTCTCCTTGGTGTTCTGATGGTAGGATTTGCAATCTTGTCTGAATCCAAGTGTTCTTGTACTCATCATGATCTGTTGCCTGTAGAGCAATGTTGCTGTCTTCAGTGGAATCACCTGTTTGTGGGTCCAGTTACTGTCAAACTGCAGGAAATCGATGCAAGCATTCTCGCGCTTCGTTGTAACCATTGCGGCATTTTGAGTGTAAACTGCTGAGGGAATGGGGCGTGACGTCATGGAAGAATTGTTTAGAGGTTCAAATATATGATTTGACTGGTTGTGTAGAGGGTGGCTGTTTCTTATCTGGCCATAGGTTAATCTGGCCTTGGCTGGTCCAAATTTTGTCTGTTATGAAGTCCAGCAAGCTGTTCGATGTGTATGAAGTATTAGCATGCACACTGATGGAATTTGCTGAGCCACTTTTCTTTCTATGCTACTGTGTATGATATTGCTCATTTCATGCTTCCATTTTTTGGTGATTCAACTGCGTAGATGCTGGGAAAGGGGAAAAAAAAGGAATTCGCCTGAATTTTAAGGCTTATACAAATTAGTGGAAGTGCTGCGAATTTGTATTAGGAAACGAAATCCTACATGTCTGCACGCTGAGCTACTATGCGATAGGCGCCTGCATTTCTCATCTCGTATGACACTAGCACTAGTAACTGTCCGTCGAAGAGTACAGCAGAAAATCTCTTGAGATAGTCCGTCGAAGAGTACAGCAGAAATTCTCTGAGATAGTCAGATGGACACTGGACCGGCGGCGACCTGGACGCACACGCACCGCAGGAGGTCGGACTCCGGCGGGGCCATCGGTGGCAGCGAGAAGTGGCCGTACGTGGAGCTCCCGCTGCGGAGCTCGCCCATGGTCACCAGCGCGGCCACGGTGTTCCGGAAGATGCCCTGCCCGGCGGCTGCCACTGCGGCCACGGGGGGCGTCCCCGGCCGCGCTGGCGTGGCCCCTGCTGGCCTCGAATACGGCCTCCATTGTGGCCTCGCACTCACGGACGAGCCTGGTGATGACCTCCGTGGCGAAGAAGGGCTGCCCGAGCACCTTCTCGATGAAGGGCAGCCGTAGGAGCCGCCCCGTGCGCTTGTCGTGCTTCTTGAGGATCTTGGCCAGCCCTGCAAAGTTTGACTCCACAGTTATTTGACTCTGTCCATCTTGCAGAAGAATATACCACTACTGATTCATGGGCTGACTAGTTAAGTGTTCAATTATCCATATGAAATTTGCAGTCAGAAGTCACAGGCCGCCATAGAAGATATGGTTGCGTACCAAGGGAATGAAAAAAATATAGTTTGTGGTTCTTAGGCCTTATATATGCTCCTGTTCCTAGGGAAAAGTTTGTCAGAATTTTGTACTTGTAGGAAGTAGGATCTATTATCT
>JAHUYU010000379.1:0-21487 GCA_030439765.1 Tripidium arundinaceum | reverse complement strand
CCCAAATCACAAAGTTGAGCCACGGATAGCAAGTTGAAGTTCAAGCTCTCTACTAGCAACACATTGGATATGCTCATGCCATTAGATATTGCAATCTTGCCAAGCCATTTGACCTTGCCTTTGCCATTGTCACCAAATGTGATACTATCAAATCCATCATGAATTTACCAAATCTCTTCATAAAGAGAGCCATTTCTTCTTCTTCTTCATCATTTGTGCTTGAGCCTTCATCTTCACTGGACTCATCTTTCTTCTTCTAGTTTTTTTCCATTGATGATGAGGCGGCCTTGAATGCCACACTTTTCTTCTTCTTCTCATCCTCTTGGCTAACCCCATCCCTTTCCACACGGTATGTGTCTTGAGTGACCACATCACCTAGTACTTGGTTTGGGGTCATTGTATCCAAGCCACTTCTCAGAAGTATAGTGACCAAAGTATCAAATTTTGGAGGCAAGCACCTTAGAAATTTGCGTGAGAAGTCCTTGTCCTTCACCTCTTCTCCTAGGCTCTTGAGATCATTCACAATTACTTGGAGCCTATAGAACATCTCTGCCACGGTCTCTCCATCTTGCATCTTGAAACTTGTGAACTTCTGTTTTAGGATGTATGACTTGGCACTCTTGACCGCTTGTGTGCCCTCAAATGATTCTTCTAACCTCTTCCATGCCTCATGAGTGGACTTAAGATCTTTGATTTGCTCAAATACCTTTGGATCAATTGCATCATGAATAGCACTAAGAGCAATATCATTGTTTAGGAGCTTCTCTTCTTCGGCCACCGTGGGGCGCTCTGGATTTGCAACCTCAAACTTCTTGTCAACCACTTCCCATATCTTTCTATCCATTGATTTCAAGTGAGCGGTCATCTTTGCTTTCCAATAGCGATAGTTCTCGCCATCAAATTGGGGTGGCCTCTTGGTGTTGTTGATTTGAGCCATTTTGACACCGAAGGATGTTAAGGCTCAAATAAACGGTGACCACAGCTCTGATGCCACTTGAAAGGTCCTAAATGGCTAGAGGGGGGTAAATAGCCTAATAAAAATTTATATAAAGCACTAGAGCAACTTTGTTAGCTCCACTTAAAAGGCAAGCCACCTACCACAATTCTAGTTAGCTATGATCTCTAATTAACACAAGAGCTAGGTTGCTACAACAACTAGTGAGCTAGCAAGGAAACTAATTACAACTAATTACTCCTAGCTACACAAGCTCTACACAAAGTAATTGCGAGGAAAGTAAAGAGCTAGTGATAGAGCGGTATATCGAGCCAGGCAAGTGACCATAATATGAATACCAATAGAAAGCCGAGAGACAATTGACACAAGATTTTTCTCCCGAGGTTCACTTGCTTGCCGGCAAGCTAGTCCCCATTGTGACGGCCGTTCACTTGGTGGCTTGCGCGCTAATAGCATACACAAGCCTAGCCCTACACAAGGGCGCCATAAGAACCAACACAAATGAGGAAGAAGAAGAAGAAATGGCTCTCTTTATGAAGAGATTTGGTAAATTCATGATGGATTTGATAGTATCACATTTGGTGACAATGGCAAAGGCAAGGTCAAATGGCTTGGCAAGATTGCAATATCTAATGGCATGAGCATATCCAATGTGTTGCTAGTAGAGAGCTTGAACTTCAACTTGCTATCCGTGGCTCAACTTTGTGATTTGGGTTTCAAATGCATATTTGGAGTTGATGATGTAGAGATCATAAGTGTAGATGGCTCTAACTTGATATTCAAAGGATTTAGATATGAGAATCTATACTTAGTTGATTTCAATGCTAGTGAAACACAACTCTCAACATGTTTGTTCACTAAGTCTAGCATGGGTTGGTTATGGCATAGAAGGCTTGGTCATGTTGGAATGAAACAACTGAATAGACTTATCAAGCATGATCTAGTGAAGGGCTTGAAAGATGTTGTATTTGAGAAGGATAAGCTATGTAGCTCTTGTCAAGCCTATAAACAAGTTGGAAATACTCATCCAAATAAGAGTATGATGAGCACTAGCAAGGCATTTGAGTTATTGCACATGGATTTATTTGGACCAACATCATATACAAGTATTGGTGGAAACAAGTATGGCTTTGTGATAGTGGATGACTTTACTAGATACACATGGGTCTTCTTTCTTTCAAGATATTTGTCAAGAGATGCCAAAATGAGTTTAAAACTAGAATCAAGAAAGTAAGAAGTGGCAATGGAAGTGAGTTCAAGAACACAAGGATTGATGAACTGTGTGATGAATTTGGGATCAAGCATCAATTTTCGGCCAAGTACACACCACAATCAAATGGCCTTGTTGAGAGGAAGAATAGAACATTTATTGATATGGCAAGGTCTATGCTTAGTGATTACAATGTGAGTGATTCCTTTTGGGCCAAAGCTATCAACACGGCTTGCTATTGTAGTAACCGACTCTATTGTCATAGGCTATTGGAGAAGACACCATATGAGCTATTGAATGAAACAAAGCCCAACATTGCATATTTTAGAGTGTTTGGTTGCAAATGCTATACTCTCAAGAAAGGCACAAGATTGAGCAAGTTTGAAAAAAAATGTGATGAAGGGTTCTTACTTGGTTACTCCACTACAAGGAAAGCATATAGAGTTTGGAACAACACAAGCAAGATAGTTGAAGAGGTACATGATGTTGAGTTTGATGAAACCAAAGGTTCTCAAGATAAAGATGAGAACTTAGATGATGTGAGAGGGATTCAATTGGCAAATGCAATGAAGAACATGGATATTGGTGATATAAGGCCTAGAGAGGTGATTGATGTTGAAGATGACAAAGATCAAGTGATCCCTTCTCCCAATGTGCAAGCAAATGAAAATCAAGCTAGTACAAGTGGTACTCATGATGAAGCCCAAGTCCAACAAGTGCAAGATCAACAAGCTAGTTCATCTCAAGTAAATCAAGCAAATGATCAATCCCAAGTTTTCCAACCAACACATATTGCAAGAGATCATCCTATAGATCAAATAGTTGGGGACATAAGAAGTGGTGTGCAAACTAGATCAAGGTTGGCATCCTTTTGTGAGCATTACTCATTTGTGTCATCATTCGAACCGACCAAGATAGAAGAAGCTTTGATGGATGTTGATTGGGTTAATGCTATGCATGAAGAGCTAAACAACTTCACAAGGAACCAAGTATGGGAATTGGTTGAGAGGCCAAAGAACTACAATGTGATTGGTACCAAGTGGGTGTTTAGAAACAAGTAAGATCAAGATGGGATAGTGATAAGGAACAAAGCAAGATTGATAGCACAAGGCTATACACAAGTAGAAGGTCTTGACTTTGGAGAAACATATGCCCCGGTTGCAGGATTGGAAGCAATAAAGATCTTGTTAGCTTATGCTTGTGCCCATAACATCAAGCTCTATCAAATGGATGTCAAGAGTGCATTTCTCAATGGCTATATCAATGAGTTGGTATATGTTGAGCAACCACCCGGTTTTGAAGATGATAAGAAACTCAACCATGTTTACAAGTTGAAGAAGGCATTGTATGGTTTGAAGCAAGCTCCAAGGGCATGGTATGAGAGATTGAGGGACTTTCTACTCTCCAAAGGGTTCAAGATGGGCAAGGTTGACACCACTCTCTTCACCAAGAAGATTGGCAAAGACTTATTTGTGTTGCAAATCTATGTTGATGATATCATATTTGGATCAACCAATCAAGATTTTTGTGAGGAGTTTGGAAATATGATGGCAAGTGAATTTGAGATGCCCATGATTGGAGAGCTTAGTTACTTCCTTGGTCTTCAAATCAAACGAATGAAAAATGACACATTTGTAAGTCAAGGCAAGTACATCAAGGACATGATCAAGAAGTTTGGATTGGAGGATGCAAAGGCAATTCATACACCTATGGGGACAAATGGTCATTTAGACTTGGATACTAGTGGCAACATGGTGGATCAAAAGCTATATCGGTCAATGATTGGAAGCCTACTCTATGTCACCGCATCAAGGCCGGATGTCTTGTTTAGTGTATGCATGTGTGCAAGATTTCAAGCATCTCCTAGAGAGAGTCATTTGAAAGCCACCAAGAGGATATTGAGATATTTGAAGCATACTCAAAATGTTGGATTGTGGTATCCCAAGGGGTCAAACTTTGAGTTGATTGGATATTCGGACTCCGATTATGTGGGATGCAAAGTGGATAGAAAGAGCACATTGGGCACATGTCAATTGTTGGGAAGGTCACTTGTATCTTGGTCATCAAAGAAGCAAGATAGTGTTGCACTATCAACCGCTGAAGCCGAATACATATCCGTTGGTAGTTGTTGTGCACAATTATTGTGGATGAAGGCAACTTTGAATGACTTTGGAATCAAATTTGGACAAGTGCCATTGCTATGTGACAATGAAAGTGCCGTGAAGCTCACTAACAACCCGGTTCAACATTCAGGGACAAAGCACATTGATATCCGTCATCACTTCATAAGAGATCATCAACAAAAGGGTGATATTTCAATTGAGAGTGTGGGCATCGATGATCAACTTGCCGATATATTCACCAAGACACTTGAAGAACATGGATATTGGTGATATAAGGCCTAGAGAGGTGATTGATGTTGAAGATGACAAAGATCAAGTGATCCCTTCTCCCAATGTGCAAGCAAATGAAAATCAAGCTAGTACAAGTGGTACTCATGATGAAGCCCAAGTCCAACAAGTGCAAGATCAACAAGCTAGTTCATTTTGGTTCAATCTAGATCATTTGCATAAGATATTTAACTCGGTTTGAACTAATAACAAGCTTCTTCACACATCTTTCAATGGTTATCTTGCCAATGTTGAGTTAAACACTTACAGCTCATTAGCTAGATCAAACACTAGGTTCACAAGTCCATAAACATGTTATATGCAATCACTAGATCATATCAAGCATAGAAGCAATAGTGGCATCATATAAACATCAAATTCATTTTGATTTTCATGAATGAGCCTAATAAACATAGAAATGACTATATGTACTAAACATGTCCTTAGCAAGGTATGAATGCATATGCCATACAATTTTACCTTTGCATTGTTGGAGGAGAGGCATGCCATATAAGTGGGGGTGCATCAACACATATTTGAGAAGTCAAGTATGTTCAATTTATTTCTTAGCTTGCAAAACCTCTTCTCATCAAGTGTCTTGGTGAATATATCGGCAAGTTGATCATCGATGCCCACACTCTCAATTGAAATATCACCCTTTTGTTGATGATCTCTTATGAAGTGATGACGGATATCAATGTGCTTTGTCCCTGAATGTTGAACCGGGTTGTTAGTGAGCTTCACGGCACTTTCATTGTCACATAGCAATGGCACTTGTCCAAATTTGATTCCAAAGTCATTCAAAGTTGCCTTCATCCACAATAATTGTGCACAACAACTACCAACGGATATGTATTCGGCTTCAGCGGTTGATAGTGCAACACTATCTTGCTTCTTTGATGACCAAGATACAAGTGACCTTCCCAACAATTGACATGTGCCCAATGTGCTCTTTCTATCCACTTTGCATCCCACATAATCGGAGTCCGAATATCCAATCAACTCAAAGTTTGACCCCTTGGGATACCACAATCCAACATTTTGAGTATGCTTCAAATATCTCAATATCCTCTTGGTGGCTTTCAAATGACTCTCTCTAGGAGATGCTTGAAATCTTGCACACATGCATACACTAAACAAGACATCCGGCCTTGATGCGGTGACATAGAGTAGGCTTCCAATCATTGACCGATATAGCTTTTGATCCACCATGTTGCCACTAGTATCCAAGTCTAAATGACCATTTGTCCCCATAGGTGTATGAATTGCCTTTGCATCCTCCAATCCAAACTTCTTGATCATGTCCTTGATGTACTTGCCTTGACTTACAAATGTGTCATTTTTCATTCGTTTGATTTGAAGACCAAGGAAGTAACTAAGCTCTCCAATCATGGGCATCTCAAATTCACTTGCCATCATATTTCCAAACTCCTCACAAAAATCTTGATTGGTTGATCCAAATATGATATCATCAACATAGATTTGCAACACAAATAAGTCTTTGCCAATCTTCTTGGTGAAGAGAGTGGTGTCAACCTTGCCCATCTTGAACCCTTTGGAGAGTAGAAAGTCCCTCAATCTCTCATACCATGCCCTTGGAGCTTGCTTCAAACCATACAATGCCTTCTTCAACTTGTAAACATGGTTGAGTTTCTTATCATCTTCAAAACCGGGTGGTTGCTCAACATATACCAACTCATTGATATAGCCATTGAGAAATGCACTCTTGACATCCATTTGATAGAGCTTGATGTTATGGGCACAAGCATAAGCTAACAAGATCTTTATTGCTTCCAATCCTGCAACCGGGGCATATGTTTCTCCAAAGTCAAGACCTTCTACTTGTGTATAGCCTTGTGCTATCAATCTTGCTTTGTTCCTTATCACTATCCCATCTTGATCTTACTTGTTTCTAAACACCCACTTGGTACCAATCACATTGTAGTTCTTTGGCCTCTCAACCAATTCCCATACTTGGTTCCTTGTGAAGTTGTTTAGCTCTTCATGCATAGCATTAACCCAATCAACATCCATCAAAGCTTCTTCTATCTTGGTCGGTTCGAATGATGACACAAATGAGTAATGCTCACAAAAGGATGCCAACCTTGATCTAGTTTGCACACCACTTCTTATGTCCCCAACTATTTGATCTATAGGATGATCTCTTGCAATATGTGTTGGTTGGAAAACTTGGGATTGATCATTTGCTTGATTTACTTGAGATGAACTAGCTTGTTGATCTTGCACTTGTTGGACTTGGGCTTCATCATGAGTACCACTTGTACTAGCTTGATTTTCATTTGCTTGCACATTGGGAGAAGGGATCACTTGATCTTTGTCATCTTCAACATCAATCACCTCTCTAGGCCTTATATCACCAATATCCATGTTCTTCATTGCATTTGCCAATTGAATCCCTCTCACATCATCTAAGTTCTCATCTTTATCTTGAGAACCTTTGGTTTCATCAAACTCAACATCATGTACCTCTTCAACTATCTTGCTTGTGTTGTTCCAAACTCTATATGCTTTCCTTGTAGTGGAGTAACCAAGTAAGAACCCTTCATCACATTTTTTTTCAAACTTGCTCAATCTTGTGCCTTTCTTGAGAGTATAGCATTTGCAACCAAACACTCTAAAATATGCAATGTTGGGCTTTGTTTCATTCAATAGCTCATATGGTGTCTTCTCCAATAGCCTATGACAATAGAGTCGGTTACTACAATAGCAAGCCGTGTTGATAGCTTTGGCCCAAAAGGAATCACTCACATTGTAATCACTAAGCATAGACCTTGCCATATCAATAAATGTTCTATTCTTCCTCTCAACAAGGCCATTTGATTGTGGTGTGTACTTGGCCGAAAATTGATGCTTGATCCCAAATTCATCACACAGTTCATCAATCCTTGTGTTCTTGAACTCACTTCCATTGCCACTTCTTACTTTCTTGATTCTAGTTTTAAACTCATTTTGGCATCTCTTGACAAATATCTTGAAAGAAAGAAGACCCATGTGTATCTAGTAAAGTCATCCACTATCACAAAGCCATACTTGTTTCCACCAATACTTGTATATGATGTTGGTCCAAATAAATCCATGTGCAATAACTCAAATGCCTTGCTAGTGCTCATCATACTCTTATTTGGATGAGTATTTCCAACTTGTTTATAGGCTTGACAAGAGCTACATAGCTTATCCTTCTCAAATACAACATCTTTCAAGCCCTTCACTAGATCATGCTTGATAAGTCTATTCAGTTGTTTCATTCCAACATGACCAAGCCTTCTATGCCATAACCAACCCATGCTAGACTTAGTGAACAAACATGTTGAGAGTTGTGTTTCACTAGCATTGAAATCAACTAAGTATAGATTCTCATATCTAAATCCTTTGAATATCAAGTTAGAGCCATCTACACTTATGATCTCTACATCATCAACTCCAAATATGCATTTGAAACCCAAATCACAAAGTTGAGCCACGGATAGCAAGTTGAAGTTCAAGCTCTCTACTAGCAACACATTGGATATGCTCATGCCATTAGATATTGCAATCTTGCCAAGCCATTTGACCTTGCCTTTGCCATTGTCACCAAATGTGATACTATCAAATCCATCATGAATTTACCAAATCTCTTCATAAAGAGAGCCATTTCTTCTTCTTCTTCCTCATTTGTGTTGGTTCTTATGGCGCCCTTGTGTAGGGCTAGGCTTGTGTATGCTATTAGCGCGCAAGCCACCAAGTGAACGGCCGTCACAATGGGGACTAGCTTGCCGGCAAGCAAGTGAACCTCGGGAGAAAAATCTTGTGTCAATTGTCTCTCGGCTTTCTATTGGTATTCATATTATGGTCACTTGCCTGGCTCGATATACCGCTCTATCACTAGCTCTTTACTTTCCTCGCAATTACTTTGTGTAGAGCTTGTGTAGCTAGGAGTAATTAGTTGTAATTAGTTTCCTTGCTAGCTCACTAGTTGTTGTAGCAACCTAGCTCTTGTGTTAATTAGAGATCATAGCTAACTAGAATTGTGGTAGGTGGCTTGCCTTTTAAGTGGAGCTAACAAAGTTGCTCTAGTGCTTTATATAAATTTTTATTAGGCTATTTACCCCCCTCTAGCCATTTAGGACCTTTCAAGTGGCATCAGAGCTGTGGTCACCGTTTATTTGAGCCTTAACATCCTTCGGTGTCAAAATGGCTCAAATCAACAACACCAAGAGGCCACCCCAATTTGATGGCGAGAACTATCGCTATTGGAAAGCAAAGATGACCGCTCACTTGAAATCAATGGATAGAAAGATATGGGAAGTGGTTGACAAGAAGTTTGAGGTTGCAAATCCAGAGCGCCCCACGGTGGCCGAAGAAGAGAAGCTCCTAAACAATGATATTGCTCTTAGTGCTATTCATGATGCAATTGATCCAAAGGTATTTGAGCAAATCAAAGATCTTAAGTCCACTCATGAGGCATGGAAGAGGTTAGAAGAATCATTTGAGGGCACACAAGCGGTCAAGAGTGCCAAGTCATACATCCTAAAACAGAAGTTCACAAGTTTCAAGATGCAAGATGGAGAGACCGTGGCAGAGATGTTCTATAGGCTCCAAGTAATTGTGAATGATCTCAAGAGCCTAGGAGAAGAGGTGAAGGACAAGGACTTCTCACGCAAATTTCTAAGGTGCTTGCCTCCAAAATTTGATACTTTGGTCACTATACTTCTGAGAAGTGGCTTGGATACAATGACCCCAAACCAAGTACTAGGTGATGTGGTCACTCAAGACACATACCGTGTGGAAAGGGATGGGGTTAGCCAAGAGGATGAGAAGAAGAAGAAAAGTGTGGCATTCAAGGCCGCCTCATCATCAATGGAAAAAAACTAGAAGAAGAAAGATGAGTCCAGTGAAGATGAAGGCTCAAGCACAAATGATGAAGAAGAAGAAGAAATGGCTCTCTTTATGAAGAGATTTGGTAAATTCATGATGGATTTGATAGTATCACATTTGGTGACAATGGCAAAGGCAAGGTCAAATGGCTTGGCAAGATTGCAATATCTAATGGCATGAGCATATCCAATGTGTTGCTAGTAGAGAGCTTGAACTTCAACTTGCTATCCGTGGCTCAACTTTGTGATTTGGGTTTCAAATGCATATTTGGAGTTGATGATGTAGAGATCATAAGTGTAGATGGCTCTAACTTGATATTCAAAGGATTTAGATATGAGAATCTATACTTAGTTGATTTCAATGCTAGTGAAACACAACTCTCAACATGTTTGTTCACTAAGTCTAGCATGGGTTGGTTATGGCATAGAAGGCTTGGTCATGTTGGAATGAAACAACTGAATAGACTTATCAAGCATGATCTAGTGAAGGGCTTGAAAGATGTTGTATTTGAGAAGGATAAGCTATGTAGCTCTTGTCAAGCCTATAAACAAGTTGGAAATACTCATCCAAATAAGAGTATGATGAGCACTAGCAAGGCATTTGAGTTATTGCACATGGATTTATTTGGACCAACATCATATACAAGTATTGGTGGAAACAAGTATGGCTTTGTGATAGTGGATGACTTTACTAGATACACATGGGTCTTCTTTCTTTCAAGATATTTGTCAAGAGATGCCAAAATGAGTTTAAAACTAGAATCAAGAAAGTAAGAAGTGGCAATGGAAGTGAGTTCAAGAACACAAGGATTGATGAACTGTGTGATGAATTTGGGATCAAGCATCAATTTTCGGCCAAGTACACACCACAATCAAATGGCCTTGTTGAGAGGAAGAATAGAACATTTATTGATATGGCAAGGTCTATGCTTAGTGATTACAATGTGAGTGATTCCTTTTGGGCCAAAGCTATCAACACGGCTTGCTATTGTAGTAACCGACTCTATTGTCATAGGCTATTGGAGAAGACACCATATGAGCTATTGAATGAAACAAAGCCCAACATTGCATATTTTAGAGTGTTTGGTTGCAAATGCTATACTCTCAAGAAAGGCACAAGATTGAGCAAGTTTGAAAAAAAATGTGATGAAGGGTTCTTACTTGGTTACTCCACTACAAGGAAAGCATATAGAGTTTGGAACAACACAAGCAAGATAGTTGAAGAGGTACATGATGTTGAGTTTGATGAAACCAAAGGTTCTCAAGATAAAGATGAGAACTTAGATGATGTGAGAGGGATTCAATTGGCAAATGCAATGAAGAACATGGATATTGGTGATATAAGGCCTAGAGAGGTGATTGATGTTGAAGATGACAAAGATCAAGTGATCCCTTCTCCCAATGTGCAAGCAAATGAAAATCAAGCTAGTACAAGTGGTACTCATGATGAAGCCCAAGGTCCAACAAGTGCAAGATCAACAAGCTAGTTCATCTCAAGTAAATCAAGCAAATGATCAATCCCAAGTTTTCCAACCAACACATATTGCAAGAGATCATCCTATAGATCAAATAGTTGGGGACATAAGAAGTGGTGTGCAAACTAGATCAAGGTTGGCATCCTTTGTGAGCATTACTCATTTGTGTCATCATTCGAACCGACCAAGATAGAAGAAGCTTTGATGGATGTTGATTGGGTTAATGCTATGCATGAAGAGCTAAACAACTTCACAAGGAACCAAGTATGGGAATTGGTTGAGAGGCCAAAGAACTACAATGTGATTGGTACCAAGTGGGTGTTTAGAAACAAGTAAGATCAAGATGGGATAGTGATAAGGAACAAAGCAAGATTGATAGCACAAGGCTATACACAAGTAGAAGGTCTTGACTTTGGAGAAACATATGCCCCGGTTGCAGGATTGGAAGCAATAAAGATCTTGTTAGCTTATGCTTGTGCCCATAACATCAAGCTCTATCAAATGGATGTCAAGAGTGCATTTCTCAATGGCTATATCAATGAGTTGGTATATGTTGAGCAACCACCCGGTTTTGAAGATGATAAGAAACTCAACCATGTTTACAAGTTGAAGAAGGCATTGTATGGTTTGAAGCAAGCTCCAAGGGCATGGTATGAGAGATTGAGGGACTTTCTACTCTCCAAAGGGTTCAAGATGGGCAAGGTTGACACCACTCTCTTCACCAAGAAGATGGCAAAGACTTATTTGTGTTGCAAATCTATGTTGATGATATCATATTTGGATCAACCAATCAAGATTTTTGTGAGGAGTTTGGAAATATGATGGCAAGTGAATTTGAGATGCCCATGATTGGAGAGCTTAGTTACTTCCTTGGTCTTCAAATCAAACGAATGAAAAATGACACATTTGTAAGTCAAGGCAAGTACATCAAGGACATGATCAAGAAGTTTGGATTGGAGGATGCAAAGGCAATTCATACACCTATGGGGACAAATGGTCATTTAGACTTGGATACTAGTGGCAACATGGTGGATCAAAAGCTATATCGGTCAATGATTGGAAGCCTACTCTATGTCACCGCATCAAGGCCGGATGTCTTGTTTAGTGTATGCATGTGTGCAAGATTTCAAGCATCTCCTAGAGAGAGTCATTGAAAGCCACCAAGAGGATATTGAGATATTTGAAGCATACTCAAAATGTTGGATTGTGGTATCCCAAGGGGTCAAAACTTTGAGTTGATTGGATATTCGGACTCCGATTATGTGGGATGCAAAGTGGATAGAAAGAGCACATTGGGCACATGTCAATTGTTGGAAGGTCACTTGTATCTTGGTCATCAAAGAAGCAAGATAGTGTTGCACTATCAACCGCTGAAGCCGAATACATATCCGTTGGTAGTTGTTGTGCACAATTATTGTGGATGAAGGCAACTTTGAATGACTTTGGAATCAAATTTGGACAAGTGCCATTGCTATGTGACAATGAAAGTGCCGTGAAGCTCACTAACAACCCGGTTCAACATTCAGGGACAAAGCACATTGATATCCGTCATCACTTCATAAGAGATCATCAACAAAAGGGTGATATTTCAATTGAGAGTGTGGGCATCGATGATCAACTTGCCGATATATTCACCAAGACACTTGATGAGAAGAGGTTTTGCAAGCTAAGAAATAAATTGAACATACTTGACTTCTCAAATATGTGTTGATGCACCCCCACTTATATGGCATGCCTCTCCTCCAACAATGCAAAGGTAAAATTGTATGGCATATGCATTCATACCTTGCTAAGGACATGTTTAGTACATATAGTCATTTCTATGTTTATTAGGCTCATTCATGAAAATCAAAATGAATTTGATGTTTATATGATGCCACTATTGCTTCTATGCTTGATATGATCTAGTTTTAAAAAGAAGGATCATTAGTTCATTTTGGTTCAATCTAGATCATTTGCATAAGATATTTAACTCGGTTTGAACTAATAACAAGCTTCTTCACACATCTTTCAATGGTTATCTTGCCAATGTTGAGTTAAACACTTACAGCTCATTAGCTAGATCAAACACTAGGTTCACAAGTCCATAAACATGTTATATGCAATCACTAGATCATATCAAGCATAGAAGCAATAGTGGCATCATATAAACATCAAATTCATTTTGATTTTCATGAATGAGCCTAATAAACATAGAAATGACTATATGTACTAAACATGTCCTTAGCAAGGTATGAATGCATATGCCATACAATTTTACCTTTGCATTGTTGGAGGAGAGGCATGCCATATAAGTGGGGGTGCATCAACACATATTTGAGAAGTCAAGTATGTTCAATTTATTTCTTAGCTTGCAAAACCTCTTCTCATCAAGTGTCTTGGTGAATATATCGGCAAGTTGATCATCGATGCCCACACTCTCAATTGAAATATCACCCTTTTGTTGATGATCTCTTATGAAGTGATGACGGATATCAATGTGCTTTGTCCCTGAATGTTGAACCGGGTTGTTAGTGAGCTTCACGGCACTTTCATTGTCACATAGCAATGGCACTTGTCCAAATTTGATTCCAAAGTCATTCAAAGTTGCCTTCATCCACAATAATTGTGCACAACAACTACCAACGGATATGTATTCGGCTTCAGCGGTTGATAGTGCAACACTATCTTGCTTCTTTGATGACCAAGATACAAGTGACCTTCCCAACAATTGACATGTGCCCAATGTGCTCTTTCTATCCACTTTGCATCCCACATAATCGGAGTCCGAATATCCAATCAACTCAAAGTTTGACCCCCTTGGGATACCACAATCCAACATTTTGAGTATGCTTCAAATATCTCAATATCCTCTTGGTGGCTTTCAAATGACTCTCTCTAGGAGATGCTTGAAATCTTGCACACATGCATACACTAAACAAGACATCCGGCCTTGATGCGGTGACATAGAGTAGGCTTCCAATCATTGACCGATATAGCTTTTGATCCACCATGTTGCCACTAGTATCCAAGTCTAAATGACCATTTGTCCCCATAGGTGTATGAATTGCCTTTGCATCCTCCAATCCAAACTTCTTGATCATGTCCTTGATGTACTTGCCTTGACTTACAAATGTGTCATTTTTCATTCGTTTGATTTGAAGACCAAGGAAGTAACTAAGCTCTCCAATCATGGGCATCTCAAATTCACTTGCCATCATATTTCCAAACTCCTCACAAAAATCTTGATTGGTTGATCCAAATATGATATCATCAACATAGATTTGCAACACAAATAAGTCTTTGCCAATCTTCTTGGTGAAGAGAGTGGTGTCAACCTTGCCCATCTTGAACCCTTTGGAGAGTAGAAAGTCCCTCAATCTCTCATACCATGCCCTTGGAGCTTGCTTCAAACCATACAATGCCTTCTTCAACTTGTAAACATGGTTGAGTTTCTTATCATCTTCAAAACCGGGTGGTTGCTCAACATATACCAACTCATTGATATAGCCATTGAGAAATGCACTCTTGACATCCATTTGATAGAGCTTGATGTTATGGGCACAAGCATAAGCTAACAAGATCTTTATTGCTTCCAATCCTGCAACCGGGGCATATGTTTCTCCAAAGTCAAGACCTTCTACTTGTGTATAGCCTTGTGCTATCAATCTTGCTTTGTTCCTTATCACTATCCCATCTTGATCTTACTTGTTTCTAAACACCCACTTGGTACCAATCACATTGTAGTTCTTTGGCCTCTCAACCAATTCCCATACTTGGTTCCTTGTGAAGTTGTTTAGCTCTTCATGCATAGCATTAACCCAATCAACATCCATCAAAGCTTCTTCTATCTTGGTCGGTTCGAATGATGACACAAATGAGTAATGCTCACAAAAGGATGCCAACCTTGATCTAGTTTGCACACCACTTCTTATGTCCCCAACTATTTGATCTATAGGATGATCTCTTGCAATATGTGTTGGTTGGAAAACTTGGGATTGATCATTTGCTTGATTTACTTGAGATGAACTAGCTTGTTGATCTTGCACTTGTTGGACTTGGGCTTCATCATGAGTACCACTTGTACTAGCTTGATTTTCATTTGCTTGCACATTGGGAGAAGGGATCACTTGATCTTTGTCATCTTCAACATCAATCACCTCTCTAGGCCTTATATCACCAATATCCATGTTCTTCATTGCATTTGCCAATTGAATCCCTCTCACATCATCTAAGTTCTCATCTTTATCTTGAGAACCTTTGGTTTCATCAAACTCAACATCATGTACCTCTTCAACTATCTTGCTTGTGTTGTTCCAAACTCTATATGCTTTCCTTGTAGTGGAGTAACCAAGTAAGAACCCTTCATCACATTTTTTTTCAAACTTGCTCAAT
Source organism: Tripidium arundinaceum (assembly GCA_030439765.1). Taxonomy (NCBI): domain Eukaryota; kingdom Viridiplantae; phylum Streptophyta; class Magnoliopsida; order Poales; family Poaceae; genus Tripidium; species Tripidium arundinaceum. The sequence continues at coordinate 6,209 of JAHUYU010000379.1, read as the reverse complement.
CTTGTGCCTTTCTTGAGAGTATAGCATTTGCAACCAAACACTCTAAAATATGCAATGTTGGGCTTTGTTTCATTCAATAGCTCATATGGTGTCTTCTCCAATAGCCTATGACAATAGAGTCGGTTACTACAATAGCAAGCCGTGTTGATAGCTTTGGCCCAAAAGGAATCACTCACATTGTAATCACTAAGCATAGACCTTGCCATATCAATAAATGTTCTATTCTTCCTCTCAACAAGGCCATTTGATTGTGGTGTGTACTTGGCCGAAAATTGATGCTTGATCCCAAATTCATCACACAGTTCATCAATCCTTGTGTTCTTGAACTCACTTCCATTGCCACTTCTTACTTTCTTGATTCTAGTTTTAAACTCATTTTGGCATCTCTTGACAAATATCTTGAAAGAAAGAAGACCCATGTGTATCTAGTAAAGTCATCCACTATCACAAAGCCATACTTGTTTCCACCAATACTTGTATATGATGTTGGTCCAAATAAATCCATGTGCAATAACTCAAATGCCTTGCTAGTGCTCATCATACTCTTATTTGGATGAGTATTTCCAACTTGTTTATAGGCTTGACAAGAGCTACATAGCTTATCCTTCTCAAATACAACATCTTTCAAGCCCCTTCACTAGATCATGCTTGATAAGTCTATTCAGTTGTTTCATTCCAACATGACCAAGCCTTCTATGCCATAACCAACCCATGCTAGACTTAGTGAACAAACATGTTGAGAGTTGTGTTTCACTAGCATTGAAATCAACTAAGTATAGATTCTCATATCTAAATCCTTTGAATATCAAGTTAGAGCCATCTACACTTATGATCTCTACATCATCAACTCCAAATATGCATTTGAAACCCAAATCACAAAGTTGAGCCACGGATAGCAAGTTGAAGTTCAAGCTCTCTACTAGCAACACATTGGATATGCTCATGCCATTAGATATTGCAATCTTGCCAAGCCATTTGACCTTGCCTTTGCCATTGTCACCAAATGTGATACTATCAAATCCATCATGAATTTACCAAATCTCTTCATAAAGAGAGCCATTTCTTCTTCTTCTTCATCATTTGTGCTTGAGCCTTCATCTTCACTGGACTCATCTTTCTTCTTCTAGTTTTTTTCCATTGATGATGAGGCGGCCTTGAATGCCACACTTTCTTCTTCTTCTCACCCTCTTGGACATTTTGATCATTCATACATCCTTATGAGCTAAAGCAAACCTCTCCCTCTCATCTCCTTGCTTGATTGTGCATCCAAAGTGAGATTGAGTGATTCCAAGTGCATTTGCTTAAGTGATTGCATCTAGTGGCACTGGGATTGTTCTTGCTGCGGTTTTCTTGTTACTCTTAGTGGTTGCCGCCACCTAGACGGCTTGGAGCAGCGGAGGAGTGTTGGCACGTGTTGGTGATTGTTCGTGGCCACACCAAATTGTGATTGTGAGGGGTTCTTGGGCTTATTCCCCGGCGAAGCACCAAAAGCACTCTAGTAAATTTCTCATGATGTTGAGCGCCCTCATTTGTGTTGGTTCTTATGGCGCCCTTGTGTAGGGCTAGGCTTGTGTATGCTATTAGCGCGCAAGCCACCAAGTGAACGGCCGTCACAATGGGGACTAGCTTGCCGGCAAGCAAGTGAACCTCGGGAGAAAAATCTTGTGTCAATTGTCTCTCGGCTTTCTATTGGTATTCATATTATGGTCACTTGCCTGGCTCGATATACCGCTCTATCACTAGCTCTTTACTTTCCTCGCAATTACTTTGTGTAGAGCTTGTGTAGCTAGGAGTAATTAGTTGTAATTAGTTTCCTTGCTAGCTCACTAGTTGTTGTAGCAACCTAGCTCTTGTGTTAATTAGAGATCATAGCTAACTAGAATTGTGGTAGGTGGCTTGCCTTTTAAGTGGAGCTAACAAAGTTGCTCTAGTGCTTTATATAAATTTTTATTAGGCTATTTACCCCCCTCTAGCCATTTAGGACCTTTCAAGTGGCATCAGAGCTGTGGTCACCGTTTATTTGAGCCTTAACATCCTTCGGTGTCAAAATGGCTCAAATCAACAACACCAAGAGGCCACCCCAATTTGATGGCGAGAACTATCGCTATTGGAAAGCAAAGATGACCGCTCACTTGAAATCAATGGATAGAAAGATATGGGAAGTGGTTGACAAGAAGTTTGAGGTTGCAAATCCAGAGCGCCCCACGGTGGCCGAAGAAGAGAAGCTCCTAAACAATGATATTGCTCTTAGTGCTATTCATGATGCAATTGATCCAAAGGTATTTGAGCAAATCAAAGATCTTAAGTCCACTCATGAGGCATGGAAGAGGTTAGAAGAATCATTTGAGGGCACACAAGCGGTCAAGAGTGCCAAGTCATACATCCTAAAACAGAAGTTCACAAGTTTCAAGATGCAAGATGGAGAGACCGTGGCAGAGATGTTCTATAGGCTCCAAGTAATTGTGAATGATCTCAAGAGCCTAGGAGAAGAGGTGAAGGACAAGGACTTCTCACGCAAATTTCTAAGGTGCTTGCCTCCAAAATTTGATACTTTGGTCACTATACTTCTGAGAAGTGGCTTGGATACAATGACCCCAAACCAAGTACTAGGTGATGTGGTCACTCAAGACACATACCGTGTGGAAAGGGATGGGGTTAGCCAAGAGGATGAGAAGAAGAAGAAAAGTGTGGCATTCAAGGCCGCCTCATCATCAATGGAAAAAAACTAGAAGAAGAAAGATGAGTCCAGTGAAGATGAAGGCTCAAGCACAAATGATGAAGAAGAAGAAGAAATGGCTCTCTTTATGAAGAGATTTGGTAAATTCATGATGGATTTGATAGTATCACATTTGGTGACAATGGCAAAGGCAAGGTCAAATGGCTTGGCAAGATTGCAATATCTAATGGCATGAGCATATCCAATGTGTTGCTAGTAGAGAGCTTGAACTTCAACTTGCTATCCGTGGCTCAACTTTGTGATTTGGGTTTCAAATGCATATTTGGAGTTGATGATGTAGAGATCATAAGTGTAGATGGCTCTAACTTGATATTCAAAGGATTTAGATATGAGAATCTATACTTAGTTGATTTCAATGCTAGTGAAACACAACTCTCAACATGTTTGTTCACTAAGTCTAGCATGGGTTGGTTATGGCATAGAAGGCTTGGTCATGTTGGAATGAAACAACTGAATAGACTTATCAAGCATGATCTAGTGAAGGGCTTGAAAGATGTTGTATTTGAGAAGGATAAGCTATGTAGCTCTTGTCAAGCCTATAAACAAGTTGGAAATACTCATCCAAATAAGAGTATGATGAGCACTAGCAAGGCATTTGAGTTATTGCACATGGATTTATTTGGACCAACATCATATACAAGTATTGGTGGAAACAAGTATGGCTTTGTGATAGTGGATGACTTTACTAGATACACATGGGTCTTCTTTCTTTCAAGATATTTGTCAAGAGATGCCAAAATGAGTTTAAAACTAGAATCAAGAAAGTAAGAAGTGGCAATGGAAGTGAGTTCAAGAACACAAGGATTGATGAACTGTGTGATGAATTTGGGATCAAGCATCAATTTTCGGCCAAGTACACACACAATCAAATGGCCTTGTTGAGAGGAAGAATAGAACATTTATTGATATGGCAAGGTCTATGCTTAGTGATTACAATGTGAGTGATTCCTTTTGGGCCAAAGCTATCAACACGGCTTGCTATTGTAGTAACCGACTCTATTGTCATAGGCTATTGGAGAAGACACCATATGAGCTATTGAATGAAACAAAGCCCAACATTGCATATTTTAGAGTGTTTGGTTGCAAATGCTATACTCTCAAGAAAGGCACAAGATTGAGCAAGTTTGAAAAAAAATGTGATGAAGGGTTCTTACTTGGTTACTCCACTACAAGGAAAGCATATAGAGTTTGGAACAACACAAGCAAGATAGTTGAAGAGGTACATGATGTTGAGTTTGATGAAACCAAAGGTTCTCAAGATAAAGATGAGAACTTAGATGATGTGAGAGGGATTCAATTGGCAAATGCAATGAAGAACATGGATATTGGTGATATAAGGCCTAGAGAGGTGATTGATGTTGAAGATGACAAAGATCAAGTGATCCCTTCTCCCAATGTGCAAGCAAATGAAAATCAAGCTAGTACAAGTGGTACTCATGATGAAGCCCAAGTCCAACAAGTGCAAGATCAACAAGCTAGTTCATCTCAAGTAAATCAAGCAAATGATCAATCCCAAGTTTTCCAACCAACACATATTGCAAGAGATCATCCTATAGATCAAATAGTTGGGGACATAAGAAGTGGTGTGCAAACTAGATCAAGGTTGGCATCCTTTTGTGAGCATTACTCATTTGTGTCATCATTCGAACCGACCAAGATAGAAGAAGCTTTGATGGATGTTGATTGGGTTAATGCTATGCATGAAGAGCTAAACAACTTCACAAGGAACCAAGTATGGGAATTGGTTGAGAGGCCAAAGAACTACAATGTGATTGGTACCAAGTGGGTGTTTAGAAACAAGTAAGATCAAGATGGGATAGTGATAAGGAACAAAGCAAGATTGATAGCACAAGGCTATACACAAGTAGAAGGTCTTGACTTTGGAGAAACATATGCCCCGGTTGCAGGATTGGAAGCAATAAAGATCTTGTTAGCTTATGCTTGTGCCCATAACATCAAGCTCTATCAAATGGATGTCAAGAGTGCATTTCTCAATGGCTATATCAATGAGTTGGTATATGTTGAGCAACCACCCGGTTTTGAAGATGATAAGAAACTCAACCATGTTTACAAGTTGAAGAAGGCATTGTATGGTTTGAAGCAAGCTCCAAGGGCATGGTATGAGAGATTGAGGGACTTTCTACTCTCCAAAGGGTTCAAGATGGGCAAGGTTGACACCACTCTCTTCACCAAGAAGATTGGCAAAGACTTATTTGTGTTGCAAATCTATGTTGATGATATCATATTTGGATCAACCAATCAAGATTTTTGTGAGGAGTTTGGAAATATGATGGCAAGTGAATTTGAGATGCCCATGATTGGAGAGCTTAGTTACTTCCTTGGTCTTCAAATCAAACGAATGAAAAATGACACATTTGTAAGTCAAGGCAAGTACATCAAGGACATGATCAAGAAGTTTGGATTGGAGGATGCAAAGGCAATTCATACACCTATGGGGACAAATGGTCATTTAGACTTGGATACTAGTGGCAACATGGTGGATCAAAAGCTATATCGGTCAATGATTGGAAGCCTACTCTATGTCACCGCATCAAGGCCGGATGTCTTGTTTAGTGTATGCATGTGTGCAAGATTTCAAGCATCTCCTAGAGAGAGTCATTTGAAAGCCACCAAGAGGATATTGAGATATTTGAAGCATACTCAAAATGTTGGATTGTGGTATCCCAAGGGGTCAAACTTTGAGTTGATTGGATATTCGGACTCCGATTATGTGGGATGCAAAGTGGATAGAAAGAGCACATTGGGCACATGTCAATTGTTGGGAAGGTCACTTGTATCTTGGTCATCAAAGAAGCAAGATAGTGTTGCACTATCAACCGCTGAAGCCGAATACATATCCGTTGGTAGTTGTTGTGCACAATTATTGTGGATGAAGGCAACTTTGAATGACTTTGGAATCAAATTTGGACAAGTGCCATTGCTATGTGACAATGAAAGTGCCGTGAAGCTCACTAACAACCCGGTTCAACATTCAGGGACAAAGCACATTGATATCCGTCATCACTTCATAAGAGATCATCAACAAAAGGGTGATATTTCAATTGAGAGTGTGGGCATCGATGATCAACTTGCCGATATATTCACCAAGACACTTGATGAGAAGAGGTTTTGCAAGCTAAGAAATAAATTGAACATACTTGACTTCTCAAATATGTGTTGATGCACCCCCACTTATATGGCATGCCTCTCCTCCAACAATGCAAAGGTAAAATTGTATGGCATATGCATTCATACCTTGCTAAGGACATGTTTAGTACATATAGTCATTTCTATGTTTATTAGGCTCATTCATGAAAATCAAAATGAATTTGATGTTTATATGATGCCACTATTGCTTCTATGCTTGATATGATCTAGTGTTGTAAAAAGTTTATGGACATGTGAACCTAGTGTTTGATCTAGCTAATGAGCTGTAAGTGTTTAAACTCAACATTGGCAAGATAACTTCACA
>JAHUYU010003120.1:0-19436 GCA_030439765.1 Tripidium arundinaceum | reverse complement strand
AACGAGGGACACGCGGCGACCTCCCAGGAGCAAGGGACACGCGGCGACTTCCCCTCCCCCTGGGCTCCCGACCACTCAGGTCGGGGAAACCCCCTCTACTCTATTGTAACCTGGCCCCCGGAGCCATATAAGGGGAGCTAGGTATCCATTCAAGAGTATCGACTCCCCTACCTCGAATTCTTAGCTTACGAACCCCCTATTGTAAGCCTTCAGGGCACTTGAACTGAGGAACGCGAACTCGCTACCCCCGAGACTGGACGTAGGGCATTGCCCGAACCAGTATAATTCCTTGCGTCTCAAGTGCCACCATCGACTCTCTAGAGCAGCGTGACGTCAAAATTTACTAGTCGGTCCACGAAACGCCGACAATTTGACTCCTTGAAAAATGAGAATTGCATTATTTTTTGGACGGAGTGAGTACTAGAGTAGCAGTACTGTCTGTGCTCCATCGGTGGCAGTTTCCTGAAGCTCTACGTCACACAAAGAACGTCATTCTCGCCTCCTCAGAATTCAAACATCTTCAACTTTGACTAAAATATATATAAGAAATTATTAATATTTATGGTGCATAATTAGTATCATTAGATAAATTGCTGAGTTTATTTTCATAATAAACTTATTTAAAGATACACATGTTGGTAATATTTTCTACAAACCTAGTCAAATTTTAAAAAGTTTGACCGTCACGAACCCTATAGTGACATTTCTTTTTGGGACGGAGGGAGGAGACCTCACCAGCACGTGTGTCCGTAAGTTGCGACATACTTGGGTGTGTTTGTTTGTTGAATCTCCTTTATTCTGATTGAGTAGGTCTGTATAATATGAGAGAAGCATATTTGGTTGCCTAGTGAGTGAATACGATCAGTATAAGTGGATACAGAAATACATCCTCATCCTGACCTAATGGATAGACACACAGTGAGGTTCACTAGCCATCCTGGCTAGGTTGATATTGCATCTTGTGCTGCTCCACATGTCATTCTTATCCATCCATACAGACGATCAAGCATCTTTATAGGGTTATTGCATCCACAACTGCATCCACCCACAACCAGCCAAACACTACTCTTTTTAGGGCGTGTTTGGATCACCCGGACTAAAGTTTAGTCCGGGTCACATCAAGCGTTTGGATGTTATTTAAGATGATTAAACACAGACTAATTATAAAACTAATTACACAGATGGAGGCTAATTTGTGAGACGAATCTATTGAGCCTAATTAGTTCATGATTTGCTCATATGATGCTACAGTAAACATTTGCTAATCATGGATTAATTAGGCTCATTAGATTCATCTCGCGAATTAGCCACGGATTATGTAATTAGTTTTATAATTAACTCATATTTAGTCCTCTTAATTTGCATCTAAACATGGACTAAACTTTAGGCCTAAAGATCCAAACGCGCCCTTAGACTAATGCATCCACTCAGCCGGTTTCCACTCATGCAGGATATATGATGCAACATTGTGAAAGCAACTAAACACAAACCTTATTGCACAATCACTTGAACGACCGGTGGCCCGGAGATTTATGTAGCGATTGTGTCATATGTTCCAATATGTATTGGAATCAGACTCGGAACTGTTGTTGTACATACGAATACATGTGGTTCTAACTCATATAAACACGATTCATGAGTTCAGATCACAGATAAGACAGAGAGAGACGCGAGGGCACTTTGGGAAGTAAAAAGATGCATGGAAGAGTCACTTTGCTTTTTTCAATATTATGTATAGATACAGATATATATTAGGTGTGTGTGTATATATATACTCTCTGTCCGGACCAGTTTATAAAACATTTCGCATAAGTCAAAAATCAAACTTTGTAATCTTTGACTACTGATTTACTAGCTAACAACTTTAACTACTATAATATAAACTTAATACTGTTAGATTTACAATCAAATATACTGTCCAATAATTATAAGCTTATACTCATAAGTATTATAGTATAAAATAAATAAATAATTAAAACATAATTTTAAAGGCCGTGTCATATCGTTTACAAAACGGACAGACGATTATATAGATAGATATAAAAAGAAGCGTGTTCAGTAATCTGTCTCAGAAGATTATCATCTTGCTGAATAACTAATTAATCCATCATATCCTATGCATCTAATACACGAGTAAAGAGTCCAAACCTCTCCATTGGTCGACTCACGGCACACAGTTGCTGAACGTTGCTGCTCCTGTTGCTGAACGCCTGCCGTTTGAGAACACACCGCCCAGCGCAGCCCCTCATCTCATCAGAGTCATCACACGCGCCGACACGTAGTCTGCGACAGCAAACAAAGGCGGTGTTCGGCTGGTACACAAAGCGGTTGATTTTGGCTGATTTAATAGTATTCTATGAGAGAATAAGCTGAAACAATCTAAAAATAAGACGAGCGAAGGATAAAAGCTGACGAACTTGGCCGTGTCAAAGGCGCCACCAGGTTTTGGGTCAAACAGTGCCGCCACGTTGCTCCGGTTCCCGTTCCAGATCGTAAGGCGGCTGCTGCAGCGGCGGCACTGGAGAGACCCGAACCAACCAACGGTCCCCGTCCCGTATGAATTGTCTCTGATCCAGTCGTCTCCGCGGCACGAAATAAACAAAAGTGACAGGACTGCAGGTCCGCTTTGCCGTGCCGAACTTCTCCCCGACACCTTCCTCCTGCTGCCGCGGTTGAGTCTCGGGTTCGGGGGAAGAAAAATAAATGAAAACGAGCCCGTCCGTCCAAGCCGCAACGCGACGGTGACCGACCGAGCAGCCCTCGCCCTCGCCGGCTCGCCGTCCAGGTGACGCAACGCCGGTCCCCGGAAAACGACCGGCGCGTAGAAACCCACCACTGCTGCAGAAACGGAAAGAACGAGAACGGTCCTGCTGCTCCTACTGGACACTGCGTAGCGCGTACTGTACTATACTGTCCTACTACTGACGCCGTAGACATCGTCGCTTTCGTGTTCACCTTCAAAGATGCTCATCGGTCAGTGACGCGACTCATCTATGCTGCCGCCGCCGCGTATTCTCGGAACTCACTAGCCTTTCGAACGGGAAGAAAAGGAACCGTAATTACGTGCTCAATTAACAAATCATGCCGTTGTTGCTACGCCGGCCGAGGTCTGCAGCCTGCTATACCGCCAGTCTGGGGCTCTGCAGCTCTTCTTGCTTTTACTGACCCTGAATTCTTCAGTCACCGGTGGGCTAGAGTCACCCCCAACGTTCACCTCTAGTTAGAGCGACTTAATCGCGGTCATTAGGCCCCACTAATGCGAATTACTGGCTCAAGCGCCCAACTTTTTTCCTTTTTCGCGATATTTCTCGGCTTCCAGGTCGCGCATCCTCCTCCCATTCTCTCCCTATTAGGCCATCCGCTTCCGACCAAACGCCTCTTTCCCCTTCCCCCTCCCTCCCTCTCTTCTCCTGCCTGTTCTTGTCAATAGCGCTCGCAATCCTGTCACTATCACTAGTCCCGCCCCAGCTCCTCTCCCTGTAAAGATTTCGTTCGTTCGTCTCTCGGATTTCTGATCTCGTTCTCGGTCCCCGATTCCGCCTGGGAAAAATCTCGTCTTTGCTGCAATCTGTAGCAGTAAGCAGCGAGGAGTTTGTGCAGAGTTTCCTTTTGTTTTTCTTTTTTCATCCGGAGAAGCCGAGTCCGGCAGTGGTTGCTTGCCACTAACGAATCACGTTCAGGTTGCGTTCTCCGCTCCGCTCCAATCTAATTCGGGGCGCCGGGGAAGGATTCCGGACGGAAGGCACTAGTTTTTGTGCTTCCTTGGATTCCACGGCAAAGCCAGGCTGCGAGGTCGGCGTTGCATTCCGGCGGTTCCCAAGTAACCTTGCTGTGGGGATGATGGTGTCGCAGGCTCCCATGGCGGGGGCGGGCGCGGGCGCCAGCCTCACCGCGGCGCTGTGCAAAAAGAGCAACCGCGTCGCGCGGGTGCTCGCGTACGCGCTGCTCGAGTGGATCCTCATCGCGCTGCTCCTCGCCAACGGCGTCTTCTCCTACCTCATATCCCGGTTCGCCGCCTTCTTCGGCCTCGCGCCGCCGTGCGCGCTCTGCTCCCGCCTCGGCGTCGACAGCCTCTTCGAGACCCACCCGCACCACCGAGGCGGGGGCGCCGAGCCCCTGCGCCGCTTGCTGTGCGACGTGCACGCCGCCGAGCTGTCGCGCCTCGGCTACTGCAGCGCGCACCGCCGGCTCGCGGACGCCGGGGACATGTGCGAGGACTGCGCCGCGGCGGCGGCGCCCGGGAAGGCGCTGCTGTCGTGGATGGGCCGGAGCGAGCTTGGCGAGCGGGACCTCGTCTGCGCCTGCTGCGGTGTCGCGCTCGAGAGCGGCTTCTACTCGCCGCCGTTCTTGCTCACCGCGTCGGCGCCGCGTGGCTCGGATTGTGCCCATAAGGAACAGGAAGAGGCAGCGAGGCCAAATGGAGACGTGGTCTTTGTCTCCGAGGAAGGCCCTGTGATCGAGCTCTTCGACGAGAAGCCATCTGTGGAGGATGACTCAATCGGCGTCTTGGCTTATGGTGCCGAGGTTGTTGCCAATGTTGAGCGGCTGGTGCCTCTAGAATCAATTGACTCGTTGGTGGTCTCCATGGACACCGTGTCATCTCAATCCGGTGACAAAGGAAAGGAAGCAGTTGATCATGGTGATGTAAGGCAGAACAGCGTGGACATGGAGAACACAGTTAGTACCAATGAGGAGAAATTTGTCATGACATCTGATGATGACAAGGTTGACGGTGTGGTTGATCGGCTGATTGATGAACAAATTGCTGCCGTAGTCTTTGCGCCAGCTTGTATAGAAGCTACACTTGATGATGGGATAAATGCAGGCAAAACCGTGGAGGCCTTTGCTGATCATCAGTGTAAGTCATTCCTCCTTTGATGCATTACCTTTTCTGTCATTCTAGTTTAGCCATGCTGACTATAGCTCTGAATATCACTTTTATTGTGTTTGTGTTTTTTAATGCATTTCTGTTTATTCTGCTCACCTTTAGTGCTGAATCAGAATCTAGTTATTTCTATCTACCTTTAGTGCTGAATCAGAATCTAGTTATTTCTATCTACCAAACGGAGTCATGGTTCTGCCCGTGTTTTCACTGAGCTGTGCTATTGTAGTTGTACCCCTTTAGTCATTCTAGTTTTTGGATAGCACTGGGTATATCTGGTGAACCTATAGTTGAACACTTGAACTGGAAGGAAAAAAAAAGGAAAAGTAACGTAAGAAAAAAAATTGATAGGATGAAATGGACCTCTCAACAAATTCATGGTCACTAGGATCTGTTGGCATGGCACACAATTCCTGTTGTGGAGTAGCCTGTTGAGCTTGCTCATCCTCAGATATCTCATCTTCAAATGATATTTTCTGATCCTTATCTTTCAATCCACTGTCATCCTCAGGAGCTGCATTTAATATTTTGAAAATAAGGTGTATGACTAGCTAGCTTCAAACAGAGAAAAACATCACGGAACAACTTCAAGGACAGTAAATTATATGGTTTGCCTTCTATTCTGTTGAGAGGTCCATTTCATCCTATCAATTTTTTTTCTTACGTTACTTTTCCTTTTTTTTTCCTTCCAGTTCAAGTGTTCAACTATAGGTTCACCAGATATACCCAGTGCTATCCAAAAACTAGAATGACTAAAGGGGTACAACTACAATAGCACAGCTCAGTGAAAACACGGGCAGAACCATGACTCCGTTTGGTAGATAGAAATAACTAGATTCTGATTCAGCACTAAAGGTAGATAGAAATAACTAGATTCTGATTCAGCACTAAAGGTGAGCAGAATAAACAGAAATGCATTAAAAAACACAAACACAATAAAAGTGATATTCAGAGCTATAGTCAGCATGGCTAAACTAGAATGACAGAAAAGGTAATGCATCAAAGGAGGAATGACTTACACTGATGATCAGCAAAGGCCTCCACGGTTTTGCCTGCATTTATCCCATCATCAAGTGTAGCTTCTATACAAGCTGGCGCAAAGACTACGGCAGCAATTTGTTCATCAATCAGCCGATCAACCACACCGTCAACCTTGTCATCATCAGATGTCATGACAAATTTCTCCTCATTGGTACTAACTGTGTTCTCCATGTCCACGCTGTTCTGCCTTACATCACCATGATCAACTGCTTCCTTTCCTTTGTCACCGGATTGAGATGACACGGTGTCCATGGAGACCACCAACGAGTCAATTGATTCTAGAGGCACCAGCCGCTCAACATTGGCAACAACCTCGGCACCATAAGCCAAGACGCCGATTGAGTCATCCTCCACAGATGGCTTCTCGTCGAAGAGCTCGATCACAGGGCCTTCCTCGGAGACAAAGACCACGTCTCCATTTGGCCTCGCTGCCTCTTCCTGTTCCTTATGGGCACAATCCGAGCCACGCGGCGCCGACGCGGTGAGCAAGAACGGCGGCGAGTAGAAGCCGCTCTCGAGCGCGACACCGCAGCAGGCGCAGACGAGGTCCCGCTCGCCAAGCTCGCTCCGGCCCATCCACGACAGCAGCGCCTTCCCGGGCGCCGCCGCCGCGGCGCAGTCCTCGCACATGTCCCCGGCGTCCGCGAGCCGGCGGTGCGCGCTGCAGTAGCCGAGGCGCGACAGCTCGGCGGCGTGCACGTCGCACAGCAAGCGGCGCAGGGGCTCGGCGCCCCCGCCTCGGTGGTGCGGGTGGGTCTCGAAGAGGCTGTCGACGCCGAGGCGGGAGCAGAGCGCGCACGGCGGCGCGAGGCCGAAGAAGGCGGCGAACCGGGATATGAGGTAGGAGAAGACGCCGTTGGCGAGGAGCAGCGCGATGAGGATCCACTCGAGCAGCGCGTACGCGAGCACCCGCGCGACGCGGTTGCTCTTTTTGCACAGCGCCGCGGTGAGGCTGGCGCCCGCGCCCGCCCCCGCCATGGGAGCCTGCGACACCATCATCCCCACAGCAAGGTTACTTGGGAACCGCCGGAATGCAACGCCGACCTCGCAGCCTGGCTTTGCCGTGGAATCCAAGGAAGCACAAAAACTAGTGCCTTCCGTCCGGAATCCTTCCCCGGCGCCCCGAATTAGATTGGAGCGGAGCGGAGAACGCAACCTGAACGTGATTCGTTAGTGGCAAGCAACCACTGCCGGACTCGGCTTCTCCGGATGAAAAAAGAAAAACAAAAGGAAACTCTGCACAAACTCCTCGCTGCTTACTGCTACAGATTGCAGCAAAGACGAGATTTTTCCCAGGCGGAATCGGGGACCGAGAACGAGATCAGAAATCCGAGAGACGAACGAACGAAATCTTTACAGGGAGAGGAGCTGGGGCGGGACTAGTGATAGTGACAGGATTGCGAGCGCTATTGACAAGAACAGGCAGGAGAAGAGAGGGAGGGAGGGGGAAGGGGAAAGAGGCGTTTGGTCGGAAGCGGATGGCCTAATAGGGAGAGAATGGGAGGAGGATGCGCGACCTGGAAGCCGAGAAATATCGCGAAAAAGGAAAAAAGTTGGGCGCTTGAGCCAGTAATTCGCATTAGTGGGGCCTAATGACCGCGATTAAGTCGCTCTAACTAGAGGTGAACGTTGGGGGTGACTCTAGCCCACCGGTGACTGAAGAATTCAGGGTCAGTAAAAGCAAGAAGAGCTGCAGAGCCCCAGACTGGCGGTATAGCAGGCTGCAGACCTCGGCCGGCGTAGCAACAACGGCATGATTTGTTAATTGAGCACGTAATTACGGTTCCTTTTCTTCCCGTTCGAAAGGCTAGTGAGTTCCGAGAATACGCGGCGGCGGCAGCATAGATGAGTCGCGTCACTGACCGATGAGCATCTTTGAAGGTGAACACGAAAGCGACGATGTCTACGGCGTCAGTAGTAGGACAGTATAGTACAGTACGCGCTACGCAGTGTCCAGTAGGAGCAGCAGGACCGTTCTCGTTCTTTCCGTTTCTGCAGCAGTGGTGGGTTTCTACGCGCCGGTCGTTTTCCGGGGACCGGCGTTGCGTCACCTGGACGGCGAGCCGGCGAGGGCGAGGGCTGCTCGGTCGGTCACCGTCGCGTTGCGGCTTGGACGGACGGGCTCGTTTTCATTTATTTTTCTTCCCCCGAACCCGAGACTCAACCGCGGCAGCAGGAGGAAGGTGTCGGGGAGAAGTTCGGCACGGCAAAGCGGACCTGCAGTCCTGTCACTTTTGTTTATTTCGTGCCGCGGAGACGACTGGATCAGAGACAATTCATACGGGACGGGGACCGTTGGTTGGTTCGGGTCTCTCCAGTGCCGCCGCTGCAGCAGCCGCCTTACGATCTGGAACGGGAACCGGAGCAACGTGGCGGCACTGTTTGACCCAAAACCTGGTGGCGCCTTTGACACGGCCAAGTTCGTCAGCTTTTATCCTTCGCTCGTCTTATTTTTAGATTGTTTCAGCTTATTCTCTCATAGAATACTATTAAATCAGCCAAAATCAACCGCTTTGTGTACCAGCCGAACACCGCCTTTGTTTGCTGTCGCAGACTACGTGTCGGCGCGTGTGATGACTCTGATGAGATGAGGGGCTGCGCTGGGCGGTGTGTTCTCAAACGGCAGGCGTTCAGCAACAGGAGCAGCAACGTTCAGCAACTGTGTGCCGTGAGTCGACCAATGGAGAGGTTTGGACTCTTTACTCGTGTATTAGATGCATAGGATATGATGGATTAATTAGTTATTCAGCAAGATGATAATCTTCTGAGACAGATTACTGAACACGCTTCTTTTTATATCTATCTATATAATCGTCTGTCCGTTTTGTAAACGATATGACACGGCCTTTAAAATTATGTTTTAATTATTTATTTATTTTATACTATAATACTTATGAGTATAAGCTTATAATTATTGGACAGTATATTTGATTGTAAATCTAACAGTATTAAGTTTATATTATAGTAGTTAAAGTTGTTAGCTAGTAAATCAGTAGTCAAAGATTACAAAGTTTGATTTTTGACTTATGCGAAATGTTTTATAAACTGGTCCGGACAGAGAGTATATATATACACACACACCTAATATATATCTGTATCTATACATAATATTGAAAAAAGCAAAGTGACTCTTCCATGCATCTTTTTACTTCCCAAAGTGCCCTCGCGTCTCTCTCTGTCTTATCTGTGATCTGAACTCATGAATCGTGTTTATATGAGTTAGAACCACATGTATTCGTATGTACAACAACAGTTCCGAGTCTGATTCCAATACATATTGGAACATATGACACAATCGCTACATAAATCTCCGGGCCACCGGTCGTTCAAGTGATTGTGCAATAAGGTTTGTGTTTAGTTGCTTTCACAATGTTGCATCATATATCCTGCATGAGTGGAAACCGGCTGAGTGGATGCATTAGTCTAAGGGCGCGTTTGGATCTTTAGGCCTAAAGTTTAGTCCATGTTTAGATGCAAATTAAGAGGACTAAATATGAGTTAATTATAAAACTAATTACATAATCCGTGGCTAATTCGCGAGATGAATCTAATGAGCCTAATTAATCCATGATTAGCAAATGTTTACTGTAGCATCATATGAGCAAATCATGAACTAATTAGGCTCAATAGATTCGTCTCACAAATTAGCCTCCATCTGTGTAATTAGTTTTATAATTAGTCTGTGTTTAATCATCTTAAATAACATCCAAACGCTTGATGTGACCCGGACTAAACTTTAGTCCGGGTGATCCAAACACGCCCTAAAAAGAGTAGTGTTTGGCTGGTTGTGGGTGGATGCAGTTGTGGATGCAATAACCCTATAAAGATGCTTGATCGTCTGTATGGATGGATAAGAATGACATGTGGAGCAGCACAAGATGCAATATCAACCTAGCCAGGATGGCTAGTGAACCTCACTGTGTGTCTATCCATTAGGTCAGGATGAGGATGTATTTCTGTATCCACTTATACTGATCGTATTCACTCACTAGGCAACCAAATATGCTTCTCTCATATTATACAGACCTACTCAATCAGAATAAAGGAGATTCAACAAACAAACACACCCAAGTATGTCGCAACTTACGGACACACGTGCTGGTGAGGTCTCCTCCCTCCGTCCCAAAAAGAAATGTCACTATAGGGTTCGTGACGGTCAAACTTTTTAAAATTTGACTAGGTTTGTAGAAAATATTACCAACATGTGTATCTTTAAATAAGTTTATTATGAAAATAAACTCAGCAATTTATCTAATGATACTAATTATGCACCATAAATATTAATAATTTCTTATATATATTTAGTCAAAGTTGAAGATGTTTGAATTCTGAGGAGGCGAGAATGACGTTCTTTGTGTGACGTAGAGCTTCAGGAAACTGCCACCGATGGAGCACAGACAGTACTGCTACTCTAGTACTCACTCCGTCCAAAAAATAATGCAATTCTCATTTTTCAAGGAGTCAAATTGTCGGCGTTTCGTGGACCGACTAGTAAATTTTGACGTCACGCTGCTCTAGAGAGTCGATGGTGGCACTTGAGACGCAAGGAATTATACTGGTTCGGGCAATGCCCTACGTCCAGTCTCGGGGGTAGCGAGTTCGCGTTCCTCAGTTCAAGTGCCCTGAAGGCTTACAATAGGGGGTTCGTAAGCTAAGAATTCGAGGTAGGGGAGTCGATACTCTTGAATGGATACCTAGCTCCCCTTATATGGCTCCGGGGGCCAGGTTACAATAGAGTAGAGGGGGTTTCCCCGACCTGAGTGGTCGGGAGCCCAGGGGGAGGGGAAGTCGCCGCGTGTCCCTTGCTCCTGGGAGGTCGCCGCGTGTCCCTCGTGTCCTATCTTTGCTCCTATTAACACGTCCCAGCACGGCCGTGGAGTCCTGTTCTCCATGCCAGGGTGTGGTGCGCCATGGTGACACTGTGGGAATGATGGTTGCCCGCTGACCGTCCTTCGCGGTGTAGGCATGATGGTTGCCTGCTCACTGTCTTGGCTCCCTGACTCCCCAGAGGGCGTCGTGGCGATAGTACGGGGGCGGGCGCCCGTTCCAGGTTGGTGGTCAGCCCTCTTGGCTGTTGCGAGGTTGACCCTGACCTTGAGGGGTCGGGTCGAGGCCTTCTATGGCTTGGTCATTTGAAGAGACTGACCTCTGGCCACGTGGCCTAGGCCCGTAGTGAGTGGATCGGTGTATCATTTGGTCAGGCGGGGTTTGGCGGGGTCGGTGCCGAGCTGCCTGTGGACGCTCCCGAGTCAGTGAGTGCTCTCGTCCGTGCAGGCGGTCCGAAGGGTGCCGCTCCACGTTAGGACCCAGCGGTCCAAGGGGTGGTCGTCCTTTATCATCATGGAGGCGTGCGTGGTGCGTGCCTGTCCCATCGGGTCAGCTGCATTCGATGCACCCAACTACTCTTTTGTCCTATTCGAGTGGCCAGGTCCGGTGGAGGTTGGGTTGGCTAAGAGCCGTGTGGAGGAAGAGTGGGGAGGCCGGGTCGAGGAGTGTGCCGTTCGGCCCGGTGTAAAGGTGGTCGAGGCAGGCCGCCAGTGCTGGTCCGAGGCTTGCTGGGCCGTCCAGGCTGCTCCGCAGACCTTGTCCTGAGGTACCCGGGGTATAAGCCCCGACACGAATGATTTAAAGTTTGATCAAAATTATATAAAAAATTACTAATAATTATAATATAAAATAAGTATCATTAAATTGATTATGAAATATGTTTTCATAATAAATTTAGTTAGAGACATAAATGTTAATACTATTCATCGTAAACTTGGTTAAAGTTAAACTAGATTGACTCTCACGCATCTCATAGTTGTATTCTTCTGTGGACGGAGGGAGTACTAGTATATAAAGAAAGTCAACAAAACTCAAAAAGTCTGTCTGAGTAGTGTTTCAATTTTTCAGATGGCAATACGAATGTTTGCGTGTTTGTTGGTCGTCAGATACTGTAAGCAGGCGTGCCTGGTTACATGAGGAACATAGGGAATGTTATTTTTCTTCTGCAAAACTATCGTTATATTCAAGCATCAACAACATGGTACAAACAACTCAGTTTATGATTTTCGGTGCCAACTGCCAATACCCGTTTGATGGACCGCCGAAAGATTCCCTCGCGTGTGCCAAGGAGGAAGGGCAAATACAATGTGTGGCAACTTGCAAAGTTGCGTGTGCAGATGGACAGTGCTCCGACTCCGATGGATAGAATAGATGCCCTGGGCATTGTCTGCAATTGCACGCTTATACATTAGCATTAAGAAACAGCAACGCCCGGCTAACCGCAATTAACATTTTTTTTCATTTACTTACACGGTCCTTTCAGATCATATTAGGATCTTATAGTATATATATTTGCCCTGCACAATCAGCTTGGATAATATAATCACGAAGGCAAACCGTTGCCGCTGGATCATAGAGATTCTTTTCTATCGTTTTCTTCTTCTAGTTTCTTGCTCTAATTTTCTATTGCTGCCAGTGAACGTGGAGGTGTGCGCTGATGAGGTCTAACCTTCACAACTAGATTAGAGTTGCTCAGTGAAGTTTTTTTTTCTCTTGGTTACGTCATCTTTATCTGTGTGGTTTGTGCGTGGCTTCTTGGGTCGCGCACATCGCAGCTCTGTTAAAGAGTCTGCAGGAGTGTGTCTTTTTCGTCGGTTGCTTCCTTTTTCTGTGTGTTTTAAGGTTCTTTTGTTGGGTGTGGTAATCATTGGATTTTCGCTAGCTTTGTACTTTAACAACTCTTCTAACCTTCACAACTAGATTAGAGTTGCTCAGTGAAGTTTTTTTTTCTCTTGGTTACGTCATCTTTATCTGTGTGGTTTGTGCGTGGCTTCTTGGGTCGCGCACATCGCAGCTCTGTTAAAGAGTCTGCAGGAGTGTGTCTTTTTCGTCGGTTGCTTCCTTTTTCTGTGTGTTTTAAGGTTCTTTTGTGTTCCAAACACCCAATCCTATAAAATTCCTGTATTTTTCAATCCTTTGTTTTCTACCTACACACATTTTCTATTCCTATATTTTCTTCCTTTCCTCTGTTTTACATTCCTCTATTCCAAACAGGCCCAGTAAGGGAAACAGGCCCAGTAAGGGACTGTTTGGAACTTAGGAATCTCACACGAATCAGGACTTTCATAGAAATCAGTTCAATTTCACAGAAAAAACGCAGGAACATGAATTTTTCCCACGTTCCAAACAGGCCCTAAAAGTTTGCAGCATAAGAAAAAAAATTCTCGACCGTACCACGAGGTATGTATTTCATTAAGAGTAAGAAGAGTTGTTAAAGTACAAAGCTAGCGAAAATCCAATGATTACCACACCCAACAAAAGAACCTTAAAACACACAGAAAAAGGAAGCAACCGACGAAAAAGACACACTCCTGCAGACTCTTTAACAGAGCTGCGATGTGCGCGACCCAAGAAGCCACGCACAAACCACACAGATAAAGATGACGTAACCAAGAGAAAAAAAAACTTCACTGAGCAACTCTAATCTAGTTGTGAAGGTTAGACCTCATCAGCGCACACCTCCACGTTCACTGGCAGCAATAGAAAATTAGAGCAAGAAACTAGAAGAAGAAAACGATAGAAAAGAATCTCTATGATCCAGCGGCAACGGTTTGCCTTCGTGATTATATTATCCAAGCTGATTGTGCAGGGCAAATATATATACTATAAGATCCTAATATGATCTGAAAGGACCGTGTAAGTAAATGAAAAAAAATGTTAATTGCGGTTAGCCGGGCGTTGCTGTTTCTTAATGCTAATGTATAAGCGTGCAATTGCAGACAATGCCCAGGGCATCTATTCTATCCATCGGAGTCGGAGCACTGTCCATCTGCACACGCAACTTTGCAAGTTGCCACACATTGTATTTGCCCTTCCTCCTTGGGCACACGCGAGGGAATCTTTCGGCGGTCCATCAAACGGGTATTGGCAGTTGGCACCGAAAATCATAAACTGAGTTGTTTGTACCATGTTGTTGATGCTTGAATATAACGATAGTTTTGCAGAAGAAAATAACATTCCCTATGTTCCTCATGTAACCAGGCACGCCTGCTTACAGTATCTGACGACCAACAAACACGCAAACATTCGTATTGCCATCTGAAAAATTGAAACACTACTCAGACAGACTTTTTGAGTTTTGTTGACTTTCTTTATATACTAGTACTCCCTCCGTCCACAGAAGAATACAACTATGAGATGCGTGAGAGTCAATCTAGTTTAACTTTAACCAAGTTTACGATGAATAGTATTAACATTTATGTCTCTAACTAAATTTATTATGAAAACATATTTCATAATCAATTTAATGATACTTATTTTATATTATAATTATTAGTAATTTTTTATATAATTTTGATCAAACTTTAAATCATTCGTGTCGGGGCTTATACCCCGGGTACCTCAGGACAAGGTCTGCGGAGCAGCCTGGACGGCCCAGCAAGCCTCGGACCAGCACTGGCGGCCTGCCTCGACCACCTTTACACCGGGCCGAACGGCACACTCCTCGACCCGGCCTCCCCACTCTTCCTCCACACGGCTCTTAGCCAACCCAACCTCCACCGGACCTGGCCACTCGAATAGGACAAAAGAGTAGTTGGGTGCATCGAATGCAGCTGACCCGATGGGACAGGCACGCACCACGCACGCCTCCATGATGATAAAGGACGACCACCCCTTGGACCGCTGGGTCCTAACGTGGAGCGGCACCCTTCGGACCGCCTGCACGGACGAGAGCACTCACTGACTCGGGAGCGTCACAGGCAGCTCGGCACCGACCCCGCCAAACCCCGCCTGACCAAATGATACACCGATCCACTCACTACGGGCCTAGGCCACGTGGCCAGAGGTCAGTCTCTTCAAAATGACCAAGCCATAGAAGGCCTCGACCCGACCCCTCAAGGTCAGGGTCAACCTCGCAACAGCCAAGAGGGCTGACCACCAACCTGGAACGGGCGCCCGCCCCCGTACTATCGCCACGACGCCCTCTGGGGAGTCAGGGAGCCAAGACAGTGAGCAGGCAACCATCATGCCTACACCGCGAAGGACGGTCAGCGGGCAACCATCATTCCCACAGTGTCACCATGGCGCACCACACCCTGGCATGGAGAACAGGACTCCACGGCCGTGCTGGGACGTGTTAATAGGAGCAAAGATAGGACACGAGGGACACGCGGCGACCTCCCAGGAGCAAGGGACACGCGGCGACTTCCCCTCCCCCTGGGCTCCCGACCACTCAGGTCGGGGAAACCCCCTCTACTCTATTGTAACCTGGCCCCCGGAGCCATATAAGGGGAGCTAGGTATCCATTCAAGAGTATCGACTCCCCTACCTCGAATTCTTAGCTTACGAACCCCCTATTGTAAGCCTTCAGGGCACTTGAACTGAGGAACGCGAACTCGCTACCCCCGAGACTGGACGTAGGGCATTGCCCGAACCAGTATAATTCCTTGCGTCTCAAGTGCCACCATCGACTCTCTAGAGCAGCGTGACGTCAAAATTTACTAGTCGGTCCACGAAACGCCGACAATTTGACTCCTTGAAAAATGAGAATTGCATTATTTTTTGGACGGAGTGAGTACTAGAGTAGCAGTACTGTCTGTGCTCCATCGGTGGCAGTTTCCTGAAGCTCTACGTCACACAAAGAACGTCATTCTCGCCTCCTCAGAATTCAAACATCTTCAACTTTGACTAAAATATATATAAGAAATTATTAATATTTATGGTGCATAATTAGTATCATTAGATAAATTGCTGAGTTTATTTTCATAATAAACTTATTTAAAGATACACATGTTGGTAATATTTTCTACAAACCTAGTCAAATTTTAAAAAGTTTGACCGTCACGAACCCTATAGTGACATTTCTTTTTGGGACGGAGGGAGGAGACCTCACCAGCACGTGTGTCCGTAAGTTGCGACATACTTGGGTGTGTTTGTTTGTTGAATCTCCTTTATTCTGATTGAGTAGGTCTGTATAATATGAGAGAAGCATATTTGGTTGCCTAGTGAGTGAATACGATCAGTATAAGTGGATACAGAAATACATCCTCATCCTGACCTAATGGATAGACACACAGTGAGGTTCACTAGCCATCCTGGCTAGGTTGATATTGCATCTTGTGCTGCTCCACATGTCATTCTTATCCATCCATACAGACGATCAAGCATCTTTATAGGGTTATTGCATCCACAACTGCATCCACCCACAACCAGCCAAACACTACTCTTTTTAGGGCGTGTTTGGATCACCCGGACTAAAGTTTAGTCCGGGTCACATCAAGCGTTTGGATGTTATTTAAGATGATTAAACACAGACTAATTATAAAACTAATTACACAGATGGAGGCTAATTTGTGAGACGAATCTATTGAGCCTAATTAGTTCATGATTTGCTCATATGATGCTACAGTAAACATTTGCTAATCATGGATTAATTAGGCTCATTAGATTCATCTCGCGAATTAGCCACGGATTATGTAATTAGTTTTATAATTAACTCATATTTAGTCCTCTTAATTTGCATCTAAACATGGACTAAACTTTAGGCCTAAAGATCCAAACGCGCCCTAAAAAGAGTAGTGTTTGGCTGGTTGTGGGTGGATGCAGTTGTGGATGCAATAACCCTATAAAGATGCTTGATCGTCTGTATGGATGGATAAGAATGACATGTGGAGCAGCACAAGATGCAATATCAACCTAGCCAGGATGGCTAGTGAACCTCACTGTGTGTCTATCCATTAGGTCAGGATGAGGATGTATTTCTGTATCCACTTATACTGATCGTATTCACTCACTAGGCAACCAAATATGCTTCTCTCATATTATACAGACCTACTCAATCAGAATAAAGGAGATTCAACAAACAAACACACCCAAGTATGTCGCAACTTACGGACACACGTGCTGGTGAGGTCTCCTCCCTCCGTCCCAAAAAGAAATGTCACTATAGGGTTCGTGACGGTCAAACTTTTTAAAATTTGACTAGGTTTGTAGAAAATATTACCAACATGTGTATCTTTAAATAAGTTTATTATGAAAATAAACTCAGCAATTTATCTAATGATACTAATTATGCACCATAAATATTAATAATTTCTTATATATATTTTAGTCAAAGTTGAAGATGTTTGAATTCTGAGGAGGCGAGAATGACGTTCTTTGTGTGACGTAGAGCTTCAGGAAACTGCCACCGATGGAGCACAGACAGTACTGCTACTCTAGTACTCACTCCGTCCAAAAAATAATGCAATTCTCATTTTTCAAGGAGTCAAATTGTCGGCGTTTCGTGGACCGACTAGTAAATTTGACGTCACGCTGCTCTAGAGAGTCGATGGTGGCACTTGAGACGCAAGGAATTATACTGGTTCGGGCAATGCCCTACGTCCAGTCTCGGGGGTAGCGAGTTCGCGTTCCTCAGTTCAAGTGCCCTGAAGGCTTACAATAGGGGGTTCGTAAGCTAAGAATTCGAGGTAGGGGAGTCGATACTCTTGAATGGATACCTAGCTCCCCTTATATGGCTCCGGGGGCCAGGTTACAATAGAGTAGAGGGGGTTTCCCCGACCTGAGTGGTCGGGAGCCCAGGGGGAGGGGAAGTCGCCGCGTGTCCCTTGCTCCTGGGAGGTCGCCGCGTGTCCCTCGTGTCCTATCTTTGCTCCTATTAACACGTCCCAGCACGGCCGTGGAGTCCTGTTCTCCATGCCAGGGTGTGGTGCGCCATGGTGACACTGTGGGAATGATGGTTGCCCGCTGACCGTCCTTCGCGGTGTAGGCATGATGGTTGCCTGCTCACTGTCTTGGCTCCCTGACTCCCCAGAGGGCGTCGTGGCGATAGTACGGGGGCGGGCGCCCGTTCCAGGTTGGTGGTCAGCCCTCTTGGCTGTTGCGAGGTTGACCCTGACCTTGAGGGGTCGGGTCGAGGCCTTCTATGGCTTGGTCATTTTGAAGAGACTGACCTCTGGCCACGTGGCCTAGGCCCGTAGTGAGTGGATCGGTGTATCATTTGGTCAGGCGGGGTTTGGCGGGGTCGGTGCCGAGCTGCCTGTGACGCTCCCGAGTCAGTGAGTGCTCTCGTCCGTGCAGGCGGTCCGAAGGGTGCCGCTCCACGTTAGGACCCAGCGGTCCAAGGGGTGGTCGTCCTTTATCATCATGGAGGCGTGCGTGGTGCGTGCCTGTCCCATCGGGTCAGCTGCATTCGATGCACCCAACTACTCTTTTGTCCTATTCGAGTGGCCAGGTCCGGTGGAGGTTGGGTTGGCTAAGAGCCGTGTGGAGGAAGAGTGGGGAGGCCGGGTCGAGGAGTGTGCCGTTCGGCCCGGTGTAAAGGTGGTCGAGGCAGGCCGCCAGTGCTGGTCCGAGGCTTGCTGGGCCGTCCAGGCTGCTCCGCAGACCTTGTCCTGAGGTACCCGGGGTATAAGCCCCGACACGAATGATTTAAAGTTTGATCAAAATTATATAAAAAATTACTAATAATTATAATATAAAATAAGTATCATTAAATTGATTATGAAATATGTTTTCATAATAAATTTAGTTAGAGACATAAATGTTAATACTATTCATCGTAAACTTGGTTAAAGTTAAACTAGATTGACTCTCACGCATCTCATAGTTGTATTCTTCTGTGGACGGAGGGAGTACTAGTATATAAAGAAAGTCAACAAAACTCAAAAAGTCTGTCTGAGTAGTGTTTCAATTTTTCAGATGGCAATACGAATGTTTGCGTGTTTGTTGGTCGTCAGATACTGTAAGCAGGCGTGCCTGGTTACATGAGGAACATAGGGAATGTTATTTTTCTTCTGCAAAACTATCGTTATATTCAAGCATCAACAACATGGTACAAACAACTCAGTTTATGATTTTCGGTGCCAACTGCCAATACCCGTTTGATGGACCGCCGAAAGATTCCCTCGCGTGTGCCCAAGGAGGAAGGGCAAATACAATGTGTGGCAACTTGCAAAGTTGCGTGTGCAGATGGACAGTGCTCCGACTCCGATGGATAGAATAGATGCCCTGGGCATTGTCTGCAATTGCACGCTTATACATTAGCATTAAGAAACAGCAACGCCCGGCTAACCGCAATTAACATTTTTTTTCATTTACTTACACGGTCCTTTCAGATCATATTAGGATCTTATAGTATATATATTTGCCCTGCACAATCAGCTTGGATAATATAATCACGAAGGCAAACCGTTGCCGCTGGATCATAGAGATTCTTTTCTATCGTTTTCTTCTTCTAGTTTCTTGCTCTAATTTTCTATTGCTGCCAGTGAACGTGGAGGTGTGCGCTGATGAGGTCTAACCTTCACAACTAGATTAGAGTTGCTCAGTGAAGTTTTTTTTTCTCTTGGTTACGTCATCTTTATCTGTGTGGTTTGTGCGTGGCTTCTTGGGTCGCGCACATCGCAGCTCTGTTAAAGAGTCTGCAGGAGTGTGTCTTTTTCGTCGGTTGCTTCCTTTTTCTGTGTGTTTTTAAGGTTCTTTTGTTGGGTGTGGTAATCATTGGATTTTCGCTAGCTTTGTACTT